>OU015500.1:52893305-53088305 GCA_907164885.2 Dolomedes plantarius | reverse complement strand
TCTCTACGTTTAAAATGTAACACTCAGGTTGTTCCCAACAAAGTGCAATATTTTATTTTTTTTTTATCAACGTGGAAGCCCTTGTCGTGGAGATATTCGGCTATAATTCTCAACAGTTTTACTGGCAATTTTATTATGGGGGCACCATATAGGCGGACAGCATTAATCGCTATGACGGGACGACACGAACGGAGTCATGTTAGTGGCGCTCTGCCGGGATTCGATCCGAGCACCCTCAGTACCGAAAGCCAGAGCGCTGCAGAAGGCTGCCACAGCCCAGAAAAGTGCATATATATTTATATATATATATATATATATATATATATATATATATATATATATATATATATAATACCAAAGGAAATCTTAGTTATTGTATGTTTTCGCTACCTGCAAATTACCACCCGATTACAACTACAACTTTATTGTGCAATAAATGTTTTTATTTTTCTAATGTCTTAATTCGGCCGGGTTCGAACACGAGCGAGAAGATCCCAATGGATTTCCAGTCGATATTACTAAAATATGTCCGACAAATTTTAGTGCATAAGGAGTGAAAATAGGAACTTAGTACAACTTGCATTATTGAGAATTTCTTGCTCCTTGTATATAGGGACAAATTTATTTTGTAGTATCTATATGGTTTTATGAAACATTCTATGTAATAAACGATCCCCACTTCGGGAAAGTATAGCTGCAGAGAACCAATGGAGATTTAAAAAGCGAAGTTCCATAGGAATCAATACAAGTTCTTGCATACGCTGACAATATCGAAATCATTGACGGAACACCAAAAGATTTGAAACAGGGCTCTATGGCAGTGGGAAACGGAGCAATAAAAAGTCATCTTATGATCAACGAAAATAAAACTAAATATAAATCTATTTGTAAAGAAACAAATATATTTGTCTGTCTGGGAATTAGTACACATAAGTTTGGAAAAGTTAGCAGTATTACTTACGTGGGCTCTGAGGTAAATATCAACAATGATATAGTTTTAGAAATACGGGGACAACCTCATTCAAGATATAATTTATTGGTTAAGGAAATATCTAAAATCCAGCTTTATATAAAAACCCTAATAGTTTGTTTTTGAAATGTCTTATCAGAATTGTACTTACTTGTTTATCAGAAACATGTCCAATTACTTTCAAAAGCTAAGACATCCTCGCAGTATTTAAACTTACAATTTTGAAATGTATCTTTGGAAAAGTCTAGATGATAAGTGATGTATAAGTTAGAACCTAGAGCTATGCTTACCGTATAAGAAACGTGATGCCCTCGACAATGTCAAAACTCAAAGTGGTCTGGTCATTAAATACGAATGAAGAATAAGAGAAACCCAAGGAGAATATTTTTGGTTAAGTCAATTAATATTAAACCCAATGGTAGACCCAGACTATGATTGGTTGACTGTCTCGAAAAATACCTCATCATTTTTGAAAAATAAGAATTGGAAGACCAACAGCAAGTCATTCTGGAGTAAGCTCCTAGAGAAGATAAACGTCTGCCCAGAGCTGTCGAGCTACTGAAGAAGAATTATTGAGTGAAACATGGACGGCGAAATTGAAGCTGATAAAAACGACAAAGCCGGATGGAATATTAACAAGAAGTTTTAAATATAAAGAGGACTCACGATCTCTAATTTTGCACTATTGATTTTATTTTCTAAAACTGGATGACATACTGATCGTGATACCCGATTTCGATAATGAATCTGACTACGTACCTCAAAATAAAAAACAATTTTGAATTTCACGGATATACTAAAATTAACGATGCATCATGTATTTCTGCCGATAAATATACTTACGTATACTCTTAAAAACCAGAAACATTAGAAATGTGTTCTCCATCAAGGAATCCTTTCCTTATGAAATTGCCTTATAAGTAAAAAGTGATGTTTCCATGGACAATGGGGAATATCGACATGTAGTTTCAATCCTAACACAGAAGTTAGACAATTCAGTCCCTAGAAATGGTTTTAATATAAACTTCTCTTTAAACTTCTTCTTAATATAATAAAAAGAAGAGGATCTAAAAGATTCTAGAATTAGTGCCACTAAAAAAAAATACAGACTATTTTCTTCATATTGTAGAAAAATAATAAATACCGTAATATGGAGCAATAGTTGGACAAAATAGTAGGACAGTAAATATCAATAGATAAAAAAAACCAACGTTAAGCTTTAAAGATCGTAAAATTATTAAAAGATTATTGATAGTAATTGATGATTTTAGGAGGGGGAGGGATGAGGGAAGGAAATTTCTCCTTTAAATAACTAATTCATTTTATAACACTAGAAAATTACTTTTTGCTGTTTATATGTAATTTTTGAGGTGATAATATTTTTCGGACATTTTCTATTAGTGCTTTTCGTGAAAGAATTATGCACTAGGGCGAAACGAAAAAAACCTTTTTTTTATACATAGAGATTTGCTATAGCCAGCAAAAGTTGCCTTTTGGGATTAGAATAAATAATATAAAATTTTATTGCTCTAATAAAATATTTTCAGCTGCAGCAAAGGGCTTCAATTTTAATGTTTTTATGAAAATGTGAAAACATTTGTATTTTAATGAAATTCATTTTATATTACTATATTGAAATATTTCTATTTTTTGTAAACAAAATATTCAAAATATGATAGTTTAACAGAAAACTTGCACATTCTAAATATGAATAATTTTTAGATGCCATTATAGAATAACATATTTTGTAGAATTTCGCGATTTTAATCATATTAATTTTACAGTAGCATATTCTTATAATACATATTGGAATGAAAAAAAATTCAATTCGCGGACTTTAATTAAAATAAACAAATCACAGTTGTTTAGAAAAATATTATTTTAACGTCTTTAAAGGAATAACGTTATTTTGAAAAAAAAAACCATTCAACTTTTTCAATAGTCCATACTAATCACACTGAGATATTGATATTTTTAAATTTCTAATTTTAGCATTATCTGACAGTGTATTTTTGTTTTTATTAATACATCTCTTACAGAAGTGCCACAAACGGACAAGGAAAACTTGGTAACTAATATAACAATCCTTTCTACTGCTTGTGTGGGACATGAACAGTTACTGAAGTCAATAAGTTGACTCTCATGATCAGATAATTTTGCTTCCTTTATAAACTTCTTTAGTTTGTTATCATAAATATGCTTCGTAGTAGGAGGTTGTGTTACTTTAACATCATTCTATTCAGTGATGTCAATATATTCCTAGGCATCAAAGTTTATACGTTGAATTAAAAACCCTCTGATTCCTCTTTCATTTTCAGCCGTTGCTTTTAAAATCCTGCGTAATCCAAGTATTTTTACATGACTACAGTCATCTGATATCATACAAATGAGGAGATTTTTAGAAGCAGCAAAGTAAGCATTTCTCTGAATGACTTTAACTTCTGTTTGTGATTGAACCGGAGTATGACAGAAATTGACAAAGTGAAAATTAGACGAGAACTAATAAAGAAATGCAAAAGGTATGTGAAAGAAAGTCTAAAGCTAGTTAAAGAAAATAAAGTATTGTTTTTGATGGGGAAAATACAAGGCCATTGTCCAAGCAAAGAAAGGAACTAAGTATGGAAAAAAACTGTTATCGAAGAACATATACCAGGTGTCGAAGAGCTTGGATCAAAGTTTTTAGGACATGTAACACCGATTTCTGGCACTGGAAAAGGTATAAAAGACAGCATAATGGCATTTTTCAATTGCAACAACCAACACTTAAGCAGTACTGGAATAGGATGTAATGGGACTGCAGTGAACAATGTAATTGAATAATGAATCGGTTTCTGTATTGGAAAGAAGAATTAAGAAAGCCACTGCATTGGTAGATTTGTATATTTCATGGAATCTAACTGCCTCTATGTCCTAACTGAAGGTCCAAATGAATTCGGAGGAGAAATAACTAAACAACTTGAAAACTGCTATGAACTTCAGGTGATTGAATATTCACCTATTGAAAATAACATTCCATTACCAGAAATTAAGGATGAATTACAGGTAGACCAAACATATTTGTTAGAAATGTGTAATGCTATCTCGGTTAGAAGGTACTCTTTTGCTTTGCCCATGAAAAAACCTGGAAAATTTTGTTATTCACGATGGCTTACCTTAGCAAACCGAATACTTCGCTTGTATAAGGAAACAGAATGTCCTGCAAAAAATCTCTGAATACAGATTAAGTACATTTTGAAAGTTTATGCAACTGTTTGGTTCAACATAAAGCTGAAAACATCTAGTATCTATGGATAAAAGACACCTAAAATTGATATTATTCAGTATGACTACGTAAACAAGGGCTGAATATGATTCTGTCTGAAGAAATATCAAATGTATTAGAGCTGTACTAGCTCAAATGTGATGTAGATAGAAAATGACAATAATCCTATAGATTATTTCTTTAGCGATGTTTCGACAGGGATCTTGGAAAACTTATTCCATAAGGGTTTAAGAGTTATAAGAATTATGTGTAGCAGTACGCTATTTTTAGACATTTTAAGGAGAACAGTTTTTGATATTCTTTATATTGGATATTTCATGATATTCAAATTCTTACGTTTGACATTTTTTAATACTGATCTCTTCTATATTTGACAATGTGGTATATGCGATATGCTCTATATTTAAACATCATATTTGATCGAGTAATATTATGTGAATTTTTCATTTCTAAGTGTCACATCGTGAATTTTATTTTACGTATATGTATTTTTATTATTACACTATGGAATATTATGTAGCCTTTCTGCGTGCTCGTGGTGGCTTTTCACTATATTAGGCAGGTGTACCAGTTTCTTCTGTCTCTTCAGTGGATATATATATATATATAATCTTATTCCAAGATTTTACAACTCATTCCTATTTCATTGACTACTATTTCCTTTTAAATTTTGATTCATAAACTGTTCTGATTACATAAAACGCTTTGTCGAGGAAAATCTTTTACAGTCCATAAGAGTTTCAAAATTTTCTCAAATTTTCTTGCATCTGTAGAAAAAAACATGGCAAGCTGCACATATTTTTGCAATTATGTAACTCACTTTAATCTTATTTTAACCTTTGTGAAAAAATTGCTTCCCAATTCTTTATATTCAGTGTGGTCTTTGTATGTCAAGACAAACTGCAAATATTTAGGTATTAAAGGAAACAAATTTAATATAAAGTATCATAAAAGACTTCTTTTAAGATATTCTTTAAAATTTTCTTGTAATTTATTCCATAAATAAAAATCAATTTGAAATTAAATACTAATGTATTGTATAATTTCAAAAGCTACTGATATTGGTTTCCAGATTATCTAGAAACGAAATATTAGTAATTTTAAAACAAAAAGGAATTCTTACCTCTGGTTTGCTAAAACCTCCATTTTCTTCATATAAATATCAGAGATTTCACCAATTCACGTCGTTTGGCATTCTGAATATGAATGCTCCTCAGAACGTTTCAAAGCATAGCAAGCATTATTTTCACTTTTGCATTCTTTGTTTTCAGAGGGATTATACTTAAATGTAGGTGGCCCGAGCGACACTTTCGCATGCGATTAAAATACGATAAATTATTTAGAGAGGTTGGTGGTTTGCAGTAAGATGAAACAAGAACCGGTTCATTTGTAGCCATTGTTTATTTGTCAAATAACAATGGTGCCTATGGATAATACAAAACCAAATACAAAACATCTTTAGCCACAATATTGAAGGTGAAGCATAAGAGAAAACAGGGAAAATGAGATATGTACACGCAAAACTCCTTTGTAAACAATATTAAAAGTTAAATATGACACAAACTCGTGGAAAATGTAATATTTACATTATAAAACCTCTGTGCGCACACTCTTTCACCTTGCCGTTTCGACGCATCCAGGGAAAGAACTTTAGGGCCAAAAGTCATTTTTAACTTCGATTTTTAAACAAACTATACAATGTGTCATTCTGAATTAACAATTCGTCAGAAGCTGAGGACTTAATCTTTAAAATTGTACCTCATTTATCGATCTTGGTTAAGTATGAAGGGAGAAAAAGGGATCGTCTCAAAAAATTACCTTCTAGAAATAATATATAGGGTTTTTCCATGCAAAAATAATAATGTACACCTACATGGATGTTGCCAGTAAAGAAACTCATTAATGAAATCCCAGAATGACAAAAATAAACTATCTTTAAATTTAAAATTTCAGTGCAATTGATAATGGTAAAAAAAGCTAGTGCGCGCGCCATCTAGGGGAAGAAATTTTTTTTTATAATGTTTATACTTTGATTTTGAAATAAAAAATAAGATGTGTAATTCTAAATCAACAAATCGCACAAAGCGCAGATCCTAATGTATAAAATTTTACATCATTTGTTGATTCTGGTTAAGTATGGAGAGAGAAAAAGAGATAAAACAAAAAATAACACCTTTTAGAAATAATATATATAGATTTTATGCACAATCCTGAATGTCTTCTCAAATATTTTCTTCAAATCTTTAGTGTCATAAAAGGACTAGTTTAGATATTTTTTCCCAACGCGGAAGGCAAGGACATTCGCCCATTGACACCGTGAAATCTTGCTGGCTACTATATTACGAGAGCCCCTTTTTGGGCGATCTAACATTGTTCCATATGAGGGGACAACATGAATACATCCAAGCCTTAATCGGGATTTAAACCCAGGCCCACTTCTTGGAAGCTGACGAACTTACCACTATATCACGTGAGCGTCATTTAAAATAAGGATATTCTGTATTATCTTAGAATTAATGTTTTAGATGTAAAAATAGCCTTATATTCCATGTATTAATATATATTACACTCACCATTCTGATTTTTTAAATCTATTATGTAAAACTATTGCAAATTTACTACTTAATGAATTATATTCAAGAGGAATGCTTATTTTATGATAGAAAGAAATAATTAATCTAAGTTACTTTAACTTTTCTTTTCTGTGTATAAAATTGAAAAATTTTTTAGGTGTTACTCATACAATTTCAAAGGGACTTGACTGAAAGAGCCAAACTTTTTTATGAAAAATGCACTGTTACATTATCTCAAACTAAATGTGATAGTTTACAAATAACAGATATACCAGAAAGAAGTTAAAATGTATCGACTTTGTGTCCAATACCTTTAAAAAAGTGCAGGAAATAAGGTTAACAAAAGCAATGGGTTTCGAAAAGTTTCCGGGGATGACATCCATGACAGGCGGAAAAAGGTAGATGCTTAGTCTCTAGTTTAAAAGATATTAACATATCGAAAAGATCGATGAAAATAGAATTGGGAAACGTCACTCACTATACTTTAAAAACTGCTGAAAACAAGTAAAATGGATTTTCTGTTCCATTCGACGTCAAATAACGCAGTTTGCAAGGTGAAAACAAGTCGAAAACAATTTTATGCACCGTGGCAATCTGTTTTGAATCAAAATGGCGTGTTGATAGTGGAATAGCTGAGAACATTTGAAACATAGTAACATGCCGTATTGAAAACTTACGTTATAATATTATTTTTCTACAAGATGTTTATTAGAAACTTCAAGCCAGTAAGGTTTCTCTAGTGAGTAAACTTTGCAAAATTGTTTTGTTCTAGGATATATCTTTAGACTTGTTAACTGTTTTCTTTTTCACAACAGCCTGCATTAAATATTAAATTTATTTACGGTATACAATATGAGTGTGAAATATTTAGGGTTCTTTGTAGTTTCAGAAAGTTTTATTGTATATTGTCAAGCTTAAAAATTTTGGAATGCCTCAAAAACTTGACACAAGCAATAATTATTTTAATTCCTTTTGTATTTTCTTTACAAAGGATTTAGTGACTACAAGGGTACGTTGTAAAACTAGTTCAATATAAAACTGTTAAATCAAAGTTTCTCAAGCCAGTGATTGGGAAATTTTGCTGGGCTAATTTCAATGAAAAAGGGATTTTGGGATTGTACATAAAACAGGACATCCATTGCTCTTCAAGGAACACATTCCTTAGGTTAGAATATGTATAAGGGATATTCATGGGATTGTGCACACACACACACACACACACACACATATATATATATATATATATATATATATATATATATATATATGTGTGTGTGTGTGTGTTTGTTTCTTAGGTTAAATGTACATTTTGATGGATTCATTAGGTTAAATATATTTGTTGATGGGTTAGTTATATCACATCTCTTATGTTACAAAAGCGCTGGTGAGGTTTCTTTCAGTGAAATAGTTTTTTGGGGGGCTAATGACATTACACCCAGTTCGGTGTACATATGAATACAAACAAATCGAAACACACAAATCAGACACTCTCAGAAGAATTTTATTAACAATCGATGACACCGGCGATGGACGATGGGTTGCAGCTCCCTTTTCTAGACCGGGGCTCATTTTGCAGGCGGAAGACTAACCAGTTTCCCAGAATACATCCAAGTCTTATGCGGGAATCAAACCCACGCCCCCGGTGTGGCAGGCTGATGAGTTAACCCCTTAGCCACTGGACAATAGTGAAATAAATGGTAGTGTGATTGCACACTTAACCGCTCATCTTATCCGTCCCGAGGAACACATTCCGTAAGTAAAAAAAAGTGTATTTCGATGGGTTACCAAACCATTTCTGATATGAAAATTACTGTTATATCCAAAGGTATCAATAGTTTTGTTGCGATAGTAACCAAGCTTATTTTATACACGTAATGCTAGTGACGTTTTATACAAAAACAAAGAACCTTTTTGAGGCTTTCGGCATAAGAAATCACGATAAATATCTTGAAGTAGCTCTTAGGGAGAATTGTATGGAATATTTGTCATCATCCCCTTAACAAGTAATTTTTGTTCTTTTCTTCATGAGAGAGCTATCTAATGTTTGCTGAAGCCTCAATAGACTGTGACATGTTATATCTCCAGTCGGACCCAATTTTTGGAAATCGGGGAAATAATACGAGTCTTTTGAGTTTTCTTGTGAACTGGAACATGAGTAATGCATCACACATGACCAACAATTACACAATTTTCTTCTGTCAGCAGTATGATTAAGGTATTTAAAAACGGACGCAATGATACAAGCAGATTACTTGCTTCTATATCTTAATAATTTTTGTTTTCAAAGTTTTGTAGCTGGCGAAATCGAGATTGTCATATATTCGCACCTTTTATGATTATCATTATTTATTACTATCATTATTACGAAATAGAGGAAAAGATGATAATTGTGAAAATGCAGGGTATAACATCGTTACTATGGTAATAAATAAAGATAGATAAATTCAAAGGGGAATTTGGGGTTCTAGAGGGTGAGATAATATGGAGCTTATTCATGAGATCTCATCAAGGCGTTGTGGTTTAATGTTCAGCTCTCACTATCCCAAGTTGTATTTAACACTAGTAAGACGGGAATTTTTTTCTTACTAAAAAGACCGGACGCCGTCATTTTGACGGTTAAAAATAAAATCAAGAATGTAAAATATATTTTTAAATGCTTAAATACTTTACATTTTGAGGTGTTTCATACCAATATATAATAAATTAGTATTAGATATATTTTTTATGCAGGTAAGCCAAGCTGACAACCTGGTATAGTTTATCCGTAAAAAAAAATTGGGGTGCCTTGTGTGAATTGCAGATCTGTACTGTATATCCGGCATCCTCGGGCCCTACATGAATGAAAAATGTCACCGAATTTGGGAAATTAACCCTCGGCTGCGAGTACAGGTTTTACTCCGTAGCTTCCGGTCGTCAGTTTGAACAAGGCGTTTAAGCGAAAGCTGTGGTCGCTGTAATTTCCGAATACTTATCCGTAAAAATGTATGCGTGGTTTGTGTAGTCCTTATTTGTCAACACCAATATTTCCGAAGGGCCAATATTTCTGTTATTTGCAAAAATGGGGAAAGATACGAAATGTAACTAACATTTTTCCTGTATTATTTTAAAGATTACTGCCTGTTTTCTATATTGCCGTCAAATTGACGGCATTAAGTCTGAGTAGGTAAACAACACATTTTCTCCCCCTCTTTACTATCGAAAATAATTTTGTAAATGCGAGTGCATATTTCGCGTAAAATTAGAAAATGTCATAAAATTTCAGAAGCCTGAGAACATAAATACAGAGATAGCGCTAAATAGTATGTCCGAAATCGTCAAAATGAGAGCAGCCGTCTTTCTAGTGTTAAAAACAAGGAAAATTTCAGAAATGTAAGAATGCATAGCATTATAGTTGTTATGTGGGTACATTTCACGCTAAGATCCGGTTTTGTAATAAGGATAAAATTTCACTTATTATTGTACGGTGAATTTTAATTTCCAAAATGTTGTTTATATTGTAGACTGCGTTTCAATCGGCTTTAAATAATGTTTGAGCTACGTTAGATAATAATTACTATTTTTATACATAAGCTTCATTAAGATACCTACCATCACTATTCATAAAAACTTATGTAAGTACACTTATAGTGCTCCTACTAATGCCTCCTTGCATTCTTATCACACAAGTGATGGATGAAGTAACATTAATATCATATCTGAGAGTCATCTGTAATAGTTAGCACCTTCGAACATATCGCCGGGCACTTATATGTTTGATAGATTGTCGTGTGATCGCCCCGCTAATGGTAATCATTACTCACATGCCGAAACTGTTACGACTAAGCTGTTGCTTTGCAGCTTTGGGCAAGATTGCTTTGGGGCATAAATAAGAGCTATTAATACCTACTTATGTACCGTGTATAAAGAAACGAATCATATTTCAATTAATAGGTAATATTTAGTTTTTCATTCTTTTAAGCATATGAACTAAGGAACTGGTCTGGTTAATTTGTATAATTCTGCTCAGTAATTATTCGTTTTAATGTATAGAAATCTATAATTATTAAGGAATACCCATTTATAGATGATTTTTATATATTTATAGGATAGGATGATTTAACGATTTTTTACCACTGCAGCAAAATTAAGGTTTATTTTAGGAATATTTTAATCAATTCGTGACAATATTAATTAAACAATTGTATTTGTCTAGTCATTATAATGGAAAGAAAATTTTCAGTACGCTAGAAATAAAATCAGTCTGATGACGTTTTTCGTTGTTTTACTATCATTTAAAGATACTTTAATATTTTTCTTTCTTATACTTTGTCTTAGAGCCAGAGGGAACGCTAATTAACTATAATTTGTTCCATAAAAATTGGTAATAAGGACAAAATATAGTTTTAATTTTTTACAGATATTTTGCAGAAAGTAATTAAATGCCCTAACTTTGCTAATACCTTCATTATAATTAGTTTTCAAACATCATTAAGAACAAAATAATTATATTTAATTAAAGGATAATAAAAAATTCGGGTTATTTTAAAGTCAAAGTTTGAATTCTTCATTTTTATTCTCAAATTTTATTTATCTGAAAATGATGAGTTCTGCTTTTTTTTTCTGTAAACAGCTTTTTGTTAAAACAAATTACTTATATTTCATTTGAAAGAATACGGCTGGGAAATTCGAAATACTTGCATTTTTTTTCATTCTGATCTAAGCTAAATTATCAACATAATATGGTATATGAAAAATTTTCTTGTAACTCGAACCCCCCCCCCCCCCCCAAATTATATAAAATTAATCTTCTGATCTTACTTCTCTCATTAAAATCTCAATCCCCGAAAATGTGGCTTTCATCCTGCACTATTACATGACAGACAAATGTTGCGTATACCACTTGATTGACAGCAACATCAAATCAAGCCCCGAAGTCTATGGGCGATGAATGTGCGGATCCTGTTTTGACTGGTACCACAAGGGTCGGAGTCCGACTTGGCGAAAGGACCAGTCCCGTAATTTTGAACCGAGCCAAGTGACGGTACCAGGAACTTGACCCCGCAACTCCAGAAGTAGTTTTGAGAACTTCGAGGACATTGCAGCCACGAGAGATTTTACCAGCACCAGCCGCCATAAGTGAAGACGGCAGTGGGTTTGTCAGCGACGAGCATTGTACCAGTGACTTTCAGATCTCTACCCCGCTGCTCTTGAAAACTGGGCCACTGCGCCACCACAAACAAGTTTTTTGAAATTTGAACCTTATTGGTATAAATATCCTTTAATTGGTATAAAGCTAAAACAATCAAATGTTTTAAATTTATACCAATTATAGGAGATATTTTTCCATCTACTTACTTATATTACGCATTCATTGTAAATTTTTGCCATAAAAAAATATGTAATATGGGAATGGCATATTGATCGCATGATGTTTTCTTAAATGAGTGATCTCAACTTCTAAAAGCAGAATTCACTTTCGTACATCAATGTACTGATAAACGGCTTTTAATGTAATTTTTTACAATTTCAAATTGTGTATGACTATTAGGGTGGGTCGAATTTTAATTTTTTTAAAAATCGAATTCGCCTGTAGTGGGAAAAGCTGTGTATTGCTATGAAATGTTTGTAAAAAATTTTGTTTTGAAATTAAAATATATTTAGTCCCCCCCCTTGAATTTTTTCCAAAAACGTTAAAAAATAATCTTTTTATTAATTTTTGTATCTTTTTAGTACCAAACATTTTAACCGCGTGTAGTGGAAATTGTTGCATAGCAAGACCCTTTGTTTGTGATTTTTTTAAATTAAAATATATTTAGCCCCCTCCCCCCCCCGCCCGGCCCTTGAAGTTTCTCCAAAAACGTAAAGAAAGCATTTTTTATTTAATTTTTAATTTTTTACGTACCAAAAATTTTAACCGCCTGTAGTGGAAATTGTTACATAGCAAGTCCCTTCGTTTGTGAAAAAATTATTTTGATATTGTATCATATTTAAAGCCCAGCTAGGCCAGCGAAATTTGTTTTGGATTTCATCGATAGATCGTGTGATTGCAGTGCGCGGTTTCATAAAAAGTTTCATAAAAAAATGTTTTATAAAAAATTCAGTAATATAAAGAAGTCTACTGGAAAAACATGTGAAGCTGCGAAAATTAAATTAAAAAGATTTCAAAATGATCCAAAATCTACACTGTTTGATATCTCAACATGTAAATGTCATGAATTTTCATTGTGCACATGTGAGAAGTCAAGAAAAAGGCCGGTTTTGAAACAAGAATTTTTGAAGGACCAGAGACCGTGGACGAAAATGTATATGTGGAATTTGGAGGCTAACATCACTAGGGTGTTAAAACTTAGAGTGGTAAGGAAAGCTATGGATGCTGAATGTGTGAATAAGCAGCAATCTAAAACTGAGATAAATAGCCAACCTCAAGAATTTGAAAGTTTTATGGATGGTAGCTCTACTTCTGAAAGTGAAGATGATTTTTATTTTGATGAGGATTTTAAGCAAGTTGCCACGTCTTCAAAAGAAGCGGGCAGCTTCAAAAGTTTATGCAAAAGTTTGGTTTCTCACTAAAAGTGAGCCTTCTTGCACAGCTGGTACACAGAATCGTTGGGACGTTATACACTACACAAGATATCTGAGCGACGAGCTGAATTTAGTAGTGGATCCGTAATCCAAATGAATGATTTTATGGTCCCCCAGAAAACCTGCTGATTGCCTTGATCAACGACAAACGATCCTATGTGAGGAAATTAGACTTCAGAAGAATCAGGAAGGCCCGAACACTTCCCAATGAAACAACTTGTGATTTTGTCATTCCGTCTCTCAAATTTCACGGAAACGACTGTGCAGAACTGATCAATTGGAAGAAATGTTCACTTACAGAACCTCCACTGACTAATCATTTTCCCAGTGCAGAAATTGAGAAAAATGGCTGAAACAGGTGGCTTTAATGAAAGTAAGCTGTGGACTCTCGCATGTCGTACAAAAGATGTCGAAAGGGCAGTCAAGATAGTGTCAGATGCATCCTCCTCTGTCTGTTGAACAAAAAGTCTCGATGGCTTTGTACATACAACATTGGCGTCTCGAAAGCTGATGCCAGACTTCTTAAATAAGGCAAAATATAAAGTGTAAGACTGCTATATGACTAAACAGAAAAAAATGTATCCATATTTGGTTGGAAGGGTGGGCGCTGGAGGAATTTGAATGCAGCCACCTCTTTGTGGAGAATTCTGGGTTATTCTGCCATAATTTCGGCAAAATAAGGAAAGAGCTGCTTTACCCCTTTGACACAAATGTGACATTGAGTTTAATAATGACTTTAATTTTTAAAATATGCTTATTAAAAATTCTGCTTAAAAGGGCCATATTCGGCCATCATGATGTTTGTGAAAGGAGAGATCTCAGCTACTTTAAAGTAGGATTCACTACCGTACATCTACGTACTGATAAATGGTATTTCATGTAATTTTTTGTCATTAAAAATGGACCATTACGATGTTTTATGAAATCAGTGATCTGAATTTCCTGAAAATCAGGATTCACTTTCTTTCACCCACGTACTTATAAACGACACTGATTTTTACTAATATGATTTGTATATTATGTGACTGCCATATTGGGTCATCGTACCATTTTCTGAAATGGCTAATTTCAACTACTTAATATATAGGATTAACCCTCGCACATCTATGTACTTCTAAAAGACATTTTGTGTAAAAGTTAGTCCTTATAAATTGTATATTATTTTATTGTCATATTTTGATACCATACGGTTTTCTCCAATGCGTGTTCTGGATTTCTTAAACAGTAGCATTACCTTTCGTTCTTCTACGCACTTATACACAACATTTAATGTAAAATTTTTACCATTATAAATAAGGTACAATGTTGTTATCAAATTTAGCCATCATGATTTCTAAAATGATTGATCGGAAAAAGAAGAATTCACTATTTAAAAAGTATAAAACATGAAATGATATACTATTTACGAACTCTATCAGTTACTTACTTTTTCACTGTTATTACATGATTATAATGATAGTTTATAAATTCCTTGTGATAATGAATTGTTTCATTATAACATGAAATGATATTTTTACGAACTTTCTCAGTTATTTACTTTTTCACTGTTATTACATGATTATATCGATAGTTTATAAATTCCTTTTGATAATGAATTGTTTCATCATGTTAAGACTAATTCGAAAGTAAAGATACACTAAATTTCTCGCTAGAAGAAATTTGAATAGTCATAATCATTAAACCTTCCAATTTCAATACACTGAAAGCGTTAAGTTGATGGAATCTTCTAAAATTATGCTAACATTAAAACATATCGTAATACAAATGCCGACTATCATGTCGGGATAACAACACCCGATTAAATACAAGGCGATAATCGATGCCCATGGTATATCGTAGAAACTTAATGAATGTTTATAACCCAGCGTTCACAATGTGTGAAATGATATTCCTTCCCACATATTTATTGCATATAAACTTTTGTTTATTGTTTCATTATTATTATTATTTACCATGTAACGGCAATCTAATATATATATATATATATATATATATATATATATATATATATATATATATATATATGTCAGAACTTAGCTGGGAAAAGAATGATTAATTTAAATGTAAAGGGGGCTTGCGAATTAATTTTTTTTCGTGGCGTAATTCGCATCTAGTTTTTCATATTTCAAGACGCGTTCCGCGCTAATTGGGAAAGGGAAATTCTCCTTTTCATTATATAATTTTGGCACGTCTGTGGTTAAGCGTTCAACGAGAAAGGGCCGGTTCACATAGGAGTCCGTTGTGCTGCGTTAAGGAAAAGATGATGTTGAGACGAAAATAAACCAATCATAGGCGTTAAAATTTTCATTGCTAATCGTTTGGAGGCATATGATTGGTTTATTTTCGTCTCAACGTCATCTTTTCCTTAACGCAATGCCACGGACTCCTATGTGAACATGCCCTAAGTCTTATATAATTCTCCTGGGAGGATGTCTAGTTTGGGCTTTGCCCATGTGCAGGGAGAGTTGCCGCACAGAGCTGACCGCGAATTTTAGCAGAGCGCGGGATAAAAGTCGATGCTGTCGGATGTGTGTTTCGCCGCGTCTCTAAAAAAGAAATGCCGAATGATGAAATGCGTAGATCTGGAGAGGTGGTCTACATGGAATCGAACTAATAACCGTACCTAAGATTATTTTCAGTTGATGGTCATTTATATTTTTGAAATTAATTTTAGTTGTTTTTCTCTTCTGGAGACGTGCTGCAGAGAATTAGCTACTCTTTGTGTTCACGCCTTCAGAGGGAAGGGGGGGGGGGGGGTGTCAGAGATTTATTAAGAGGTTAAATTTTAAGGGTTCCAAAAAAGGGTTTTTTTCTAGAGAATATCGGAATTAAAACTTTAAACGCCTGATTAATCGCACTTGATAGCGCTAAACTGAACAAGGAATGATCGAAATAAATGACATTGAAGCTATTAATAGAATTAGACTAGGTGAACAGTGGGGGAATTATAGCGTCATCGCCGGAAGGTGACGTCACAGCGATGTTCGAGAACTTTGTAGACAGAGTGTATGTGGGTTTTAAACAAAGGAATGACTTCAGAAGCAAGGGAGAAGTAGGAAGTTGAACTGGAAAGACGTTGTTCGCAGAGTCGCGATTGCGTTGTGCGGGAGTGAAAGTAGATAAATGATTGGAATAGCGTAGCAATTTAAGCATTGGATAGAATATTAATACGAACGATGGAGCCAGAGATGCTTTTATTGGTAAATAATCGAATTTAAAGGAATATAGCTTGTCTTGCCTTGCTCAGCCATGATGACTGCACCACCAAAGAGAATTCCAGGTGTCCGGCCCCGACTGCATTTTCCAAGACTAGTACTAAGAACTTAATTTTATAATTACGCGAACTAGAAGCGTTATATATATATATATATATATATATATATATATATCGTCTACTCCTTTCAACAACGTCATATCTCAAAAATCGACGATTTTAGTTATGCCTGTTTTCAGAAGGCCCCGAAAGAGTAGTATACCTCTGCAAGTTCGTCATATCTCACCGCTCAATATTTAACCGCTAGGGAGCAGGGTTAGTATTTATTATTAATACATTTTATTCTACTTTTTAACTTTAAAATCACTCTCCTGAAAAAATCCTGTTTTCTGAGATATGATTTTGTTGAAAGGAGGGAGAGAATATATATATATATATATATATATATATATATATATATATATATAATATGTCAGGTGGAAGTAGTTATTAAATTTCCTATTACGTGATATGGTTTTCATTGAAAATAAAGTTAAATCCTCAACTACAATGCGCACTGATTACTGAAAACTCATAGTTTTTTAAATAGATTTTTTAAGCGTTTTTTTTAGTGCAATTTTCAGACGTTGCTGTCAATCATGCGTACTTTCCTAAGTAAATTTTCTCCGCTTTATAAAACGAGATGGTAAAACATATATTTTTACTCGCATTTTAGGAGGGTTAAATTCTTTTGGATTTCGAAAGCTCATTTTAGTGTAGAGATTTTATAAAACGTAAAGTTTTAACAGTGCAGATATCAGTTCTTTTATTCATGAATTCTTGCTTTCTCATTTTGTATACACAATTTGTATGGATCATTTTGATGGTCATAATTATAATTAAACTTTACCGGTATTTCTTATCTCTATTTCACTTGTATAGATTGAACGTATGCGAGAGATAGTTGCTGATCCATACAAAAGCTCTATCAAAAGAAACTACCCATTACCATTTTTGGAATGAATAGAGACCATCACAAAACTTCTAATGTAAGATGGAATCTGTGTACATTAGTTGATTAAATGCCAGCAATCTTCTTAATGCACAAGGTGCGAAAGTTTAACTGCGCTATTTACACCTGGGCAGCTGTCAATAAACTACGTGTCTGAATTGACTGTTTTTGTAGGAAGGCGTAGATTGGCTGTAATTGTCTCTAAAGTGGGGTACACGCTTACATGATCTGCATGAAATAACAGGAGGTGTTTGGCACATCAGAATGCTGAAAGCAAATTAGAAGAGTATCCCCGTGAATTGGACTCTGAGTAATTTAAGGTTATCTTTGAATTCTAAGAACTGAAACTGAATTAATTTGTTTTCATTTTAGTCAAATATTTTGGGGCTAATCAGATAGTGATTTTACGCTGTTTTATATATTTTTTTTTGCTAATGTCCCTGGGGCTGACGACTGTTACATCCCATTCCGGTGTACAGATGGATACAATGAAATAGAAACACAAATTGCACAATCAGATAAGAATTTTTATTAACAAATGATAACACCGGCGATGGACGATGGGTTGCAGCTCCCCTTTCTAGACGGGGCCTCCTTTTGCAGGCGGAAGACTGACCGGTTCCACAAAATACAACTAAGTCTTATGCGGGAATCGAACCCGCGAGATAGAGTCTTAACCAGTTAGCCATTGGACGACAGTTTATTTTTTTCTATTTTATTGCGAATAAAGAAGTGGAAATTAATTTCATGTGTCAACATATTTTCTTATAACTTATTCAAAAATCCCAGACGACTCTTTTGTTTCAGAGCTTTTGAATTTCTAGTGTATTTCCTAATTTGAAGCGTAATTTGTAATATTTTTATGTAAAATAAAGCTATCCATGTTCGTGAAAGTTAACTAATTTATAGTAATCCGTGACGCACTCTTTCTTTTTTAAATGTAAAACAATTATAAAAACAAATCCCTTTGTATGTATAATAAAATAAAGACATGTTGTTTTACATAAATCCTTCAGATGAAGTCCATAACGGTGATATCTATTTCCATCACACTCTAAAACCAAAATGTATTTCTATTTTACTTTATTTACTTTTTTATAGCTGTCATGAAAAACACGAGCTTTATTTTAAAACAGCCATCTGCATTTGACATAAGCCTTCAAACGCTTATCGAGCATATCATTCAATTTTTTATTCCGAAAGACCTTTTTCTTGTGAAATTTACAATAATGAAATTTCTTGTTAGTTTTCATGCACTCCAGCTGCTTCTGAGAATTCGATTTTTTTGTGCCTCATGTATATACACACGTGCAAAATAAAATGAATGCAGCTATTTTGAAATGTTATTTGAATATTTCTTCTCAATAACAGGATAAATAAAAAAAAATAGTTGCCAAAAGTATTTATTGTGTTTATTTACCCAGAGAGGCATCAAGAATGAAATTCCTTAGTATAAGATTATCAACATATTTCATTATTATTTTGCCTTACACAAAGTATTTCTGCTGTTTCTTTGCTTTTTTTACTTCTAGCCTATGAAATGTCAACGTATTTGCTAATTTGAAGCACATTTTGTAAGTTACACCTAGTTTTACATATATATATATATATATATATATATATATATAGATATAGATATAGATATAGATATAGATATGTTTGTGTGTGTGTGTGTGTGTGTGCGTGTTCGTTCTTAGATTTATGTAAAATTTGCACATGGAAAAGATATATATTATATAGTGTTAGACATCTTTTCTTTGTTATACAGTATTCATCTATATATACAAAACAGTTCCGTAACTGACTAATTGACTGACTGACTGACTTACTGACATACAACGCAGAGACCAAACCGCTGGACCTAAAAGGCTGAAATTTTGCATGGCGATTCTTCTTATAGTGTAGGGGTGCACTACGAAATATTTTAGAAAAATTCTTCTTAGATTTTTTAAAATTAAATTTTTAAGTTGTTTTTGTAATTTTTTTTTAAAGTTTGCATATAAAATAACAATTTGAGTTGTTATAACATATAAATCACTAGAAAAATCCTAAAAATTCCTTTAAAATGAAATCTTTTTCGAATCTTTACCTTCATTTTCTGATTTTTTGGGAATTTTTAAAGATTAATTTTTAGAATTTAATTTTTTAAATGCTGATCACGTGATTTCTTTTCTGGTACTTAAATTGATTTATCGTCACGTGTATAGCATAGAAATAGACATTTTTTTTGCTAATGCGGCAGACGATTAGACATTATCCAAAAAATATTAAAATACAGTAAAAGATATGTTCCTCAAACTGTACTATATTAACTGCAATATACTCTTTAGTATGTTCTATTAGATTTAATTTGAATATTTTCTTCTACATTATTTTGTCTATAAAATATCCCTTACAATTTTTTTAATAAATATATATATATATATATATTTTTTTTTTTACATCAAATGCATACATTGATCGTTGTATTTATTATAAATATATATACATATGTATATATATATATATATATATATATATATATATATATATATATATATATATATATATATATATATATATATATATATATATATATATATATATATATATATATATATGATTATTTACTTTTTTGGCATTAATTACATACATTGACCGTTGTATTTAATTTGAATGTACTCCGTAGCGAAGAGCGGATTTTTAGCTAGTACAATATATACAACAAACTCTTCATAATAGGAGTGTTTCCAAGGCATCAATCTATATCCGTAATCAGAGCTACATGAGACTCGGGGATGATTGAGCAGTTTTGAAACATATGTTTTTTTTTTTTTTACATTTGAATGTAATAATTACTATATTCGAGAATATTCAGTAATATTTCTATATTGAAATTTGCATTAACCGCTTTGTAATTGTTCGTAAAATAATGAATTATCAAGATTATATTATTTCTTATTTCCTTTCTTTCGCATAAGATTTCTTGGTGAGATATTTTCTGCAAATCTTCATTTTAGCGTCATTTCAATGTTACACAGAAGGTCGTTCGCACGTTATGGAAAGGATTTTGCAAATTGGTTTTGGTGTTTGCATTTTGAGATAAATATTTGGCAACATCAGAATAATCGTCTGCTATTGTTTTGCTTTGATTGTAATGTAAAATAAAAGATTTGTTTTGAAAATGGCTCCTAAAATGGATAGATGGGTCGATAGTTATATAACTGCACTGTCCAGGAAAAAATATTCATATTAACAAATTATAAAGCGGTGTAAAAATTTCGGTTATAGCATTTCAAAACTAGGTATTTATAATATATTAAAGTTGAAACTGAAAAACGTCTAACTGAAAGTAAAAATGAAAACATGACCCCTAACCCTCACTTTAAAACTGTTCGAACGCAGGTAAATACCGAGAAAGAGAAGTCTCTGATCCTAAAAGAAAATACGCCAACTCAAAGATCCATTGCATTGTTACCAAGAATGTCTTCTGGCACTGTAACTAAAATCTTTCATAAAGATTTGAAGTTAAAAAAGATGTTTAAACCTAAATTTTATCTACTTTTGACAAAGGGTATTGCTGAAAGAAAAAAAAAATGTAGTAAACTATACGAAAAACACCTAGCTGCTGAAAAATGAAAATTTGTGGTAACACTCGATGGGGTATGGGTGTATTTAAGTGACTGCAGTAAAAAAAGATCAATTTTCTATTGCTCAACTGACGAGAATGACCGTACGAAATGGCTACTGTAACGTGAATTTTATCGTTACAGTTTTCTGATTAATAGCCCCTACTTTAAATACGAGTAATTATTAATTTAAAGGATGTGAACACCTTAATGTTTGTAATGTTAATATTAATCTTAGGATCTTTCTCTATAAGCATTTTAGCGTAATTCTTGTATCACCCCTTTTTTACGTGGGAGGTCTAAAATGGTATGTCTTTACTCCAGTACTATCTAATGATAGCATCCGCTATTTTATTCAGCAATGTATTTTTTTCCAAGAACCTAATTTAAAAGTAGTTTCGTTTATTTTAAACTGCAATTTACTCGTACAGATAATTGGATGTTTTATGGCTTGTTGCCGACCTGTTAAAAAGGACCGGACGTTTTCCATCTAGTGGGTCGTAGAAATTGCTTTTTAATTGGCGTTAGGTATAATGACGCTGACATTCCGTATCTATTTCCCAGACTTTAATCTACGACATCTGTTGGCGACGCAAACCATCCCCGTGCACCCCTGCGAGAAAAATTTTAAAAGGTTCTCCTCTTGGGCTCGAGCGAGTTTCACCAATCATATTCGGCGCCGCTTCACGTCACTCTTGGCTAAGTCCAATCAGCGGCCGTCCCACTCTTTTCGCTCCTACTTGGCTACTTTTTTTTGCCGGTGAATCGCCGTTTTTCTAGTTACGAAGGTTTGTTCTTTTCAGCGTTTACTGGTGGGTTCCGGTACTACTCTTCGCAGCACACCGGTAGGCTTTCCTCGTATTTGGCGATACTTTAGTTTAAAATTAAGTTAATACAACCCTAGCCTGTGTTGCACTTTGTCCAGAATGAAAAGAGATTACTCAGTCAGATTTAGATAGAGCTACATTTTTTTTGATAGCTAGCTGCTTCCTTTTTTGTGCTTAAGCACCCCTTCAGTTCGGCTTGCCGACTGTGGGGGGAGCTAATCTTCTTGATATTTTTGCTCTCATTTTTCATTACTACTGTTAGCTTTGACGTGAGTGGTCATCATGTGTTGAGCTCATGTTAGCTGGAGCTTTTCATCGCCCATGTACATAGCTTATTATAGCCCTTGTATTTTTTTGTATTCAAGAGATTTAGTCAACGATCGTTGCTATAATAAATAATTTTTTTTCGTAACCAAGTCTAGTTTATTTAAGTACTACTACTAGAAAGTTGACAGTGGAGAATATGGGTATTTGCGGTAAATCTACACCACTACGGTTCGACGATCCGGTCTGTATGCATTCGTTTACCGAATGGTGTCTTCAACGAATTTCACTACATGTTCTTACTTCCGATCTCCAGCTTTTCAGCGTCGCAGAACTGTATCGTACCTTCCATTGTGCTGAATAGTGAAGGAGAACTTTCTTAGACCCAAGAACTGTTCCTGAATTCATACTCACTAGCATCCTTTTTAAAAGTACTTTTGTACAGAACAATTTAATAGTACTTTCACATGTGCTGAACTCTCCTTGGACGTGTCTTCAATTCTTCAGTACAGAACTTTTAATCGTACTAACCAGGTAGTCTTCCCTCAGCTTAGACATCGTTATAGACACTAAGACTGTTAAGACTGTGTAACAAGTTAATTTAATTTAAGTTTCCACGCCACAGATTCACAGTCGCCAAATTACTACTTGTACAGCTACGTCAGTGTACAGAAAAGTTCCCAAATTAATTCATGATAGTTGCAGGATTTTGTTACAACGGCAAATTAAAAATCAAAAAAGTCTCAAGTAAAGCCAAAATTAATTGACTCTACTATCAGCAGAATATTTTAGAACCAATTTTTGGGAGAAGAAATTCCAGCCTTATATGGAAAGGACATTGATAATGTTAACCTTCTTACGGATAAAGCCTCTAGTCGCACGTCTAAATCAATTGCCGCTTATTTAGCAAAGAAAGAATCAGAAACGGGAATAAAATGTATCCCATTTAATGAAATACCTGTAAAATTACCTGATTCTTCTCCAATGGATATTTGCGATTACGATTTTTTAATACGAGCCTTACGAAAACGGCCTCTAAGGACACTGAACGGACATTGGAAAACGGTCCAAGAGGAATGAAGTAAAATTACATGACAGTACTAAGCAAAAGTTTACTTTCATGGAAAATTCAAGCTAGAGCTATTGTCAAGAACCATGGTTATCATATAGAAGCAAGTCATTGCATAAAATACGGCATTTATACATAAAACTTAACTATCAAAATCGTTTCCATAAAGTGAGAACGACCTTCTGTAATATGTAGATTAAATTGTACATTTTTAAGAATTTGTAAAATGCCAAAAAATATCCCACATTTAGTTATTTAACTAAAAAAAATTGCTTATTATTGTGGTACATATTAAAATTATGAAATGAGCAACTAAATAAGCATTAAAGTTGTAGAATAAAACAAGAAGTATTAACAAACTCGATATCATCAAATTTATTAATCTTCGTTTTTATAAAATAGTCACAACGTAGGAATGTTTTCTCTTAGTCAATCTGTAATTATGTTTAAAGGGGCAAATATATTCCTGAAAGCTGAAATTTCTTATTGTAAGTAATCATTAATCCAATTTCTTCTTGTGATTTCATATTTCTCGATATAAAAAATATCTTACCTTCCATTTACCAATTTATTCCTTCAAACCCCAACACTGGGGAAATATATACCACGCAACTGACAACCCATCAATATGTCGTGTTTACTGTTGACAAAAGCTCGACTTAGAAATAGCTGCTAATATCAAAACAGAGCATGTAATTGAGATGCCAACAAACGGTGTCTTGTCGTTTATCTATTAACGAAAAAAGTGATCTCATGGCGTGAAAATAGGTTTCAGCGGATACTGAAAACTACACACGCGACTGAAAACGTGCTGAAAGTAAACATGTATAAAAATTTATGGTACAGACTGTACAGAGTCGTAACTTTTGCAACTCTCTAGTTTTGTAAATATTAGTGAGGTAGATATTTCCATAATTCGAGAAATTTTTGTTTTTAAATCTTGAGTTAATATGTAAGTAGTTTGTCAATCCTTTGAGAACTAAGATAATAATCCTAAGCTATTAAACAAATAGCATAAAATGTGCTATCTTAAAGCGTCAACAAAGTCACACGAAATTTTCTTATATAGTATTCAGTCTAATAAATAATAGTGGACAGTAAGTCAAATAAAACTTTTAATTATTACATATCTTAACCTGGAGAGAAACTTATGAGCATGTTTACATTTATTTATCGCTGTAAATAAGAGAGTTCCTTTTTACGTTTCTGAATTCATATTTACATAGGTTAGACATCTATATTTTAGAAAAGCAAACGAAAAAGATTTTACTGTTCATATTTATTATATTTGTCTGGCTTAGATTGAGCAAATATTCAATAAAACAATAATTTTGTATGAAATATCCTTTCATGTTATCTAAGCAAATCATGTTGTCTAGGCCTCATAGTTGGATAATGAAAATGGCATATGTTTAGTGATTAATACTTTTGATTATTCTAACAATACTGTCCAAAGTTTGTCCCCATAATTGAAACTAATACAAACATAAATGTGGTAACTTAGTAATAATTACATTTTAATCGGAATTCAGTGCACTTCTGAAACAAAGCGACCACCCCCAGTAACATTATATTTGTTCGGTGAATATATGAGAACGATAAAGTTATAATTATTTGATACTGCAAAAAGGCTAAAAACATTAAAAAACATTTTCTCGGTGATCGTGATAATAGTGTACAGTACATTCTATACAATAATGCCATTTTTTGAACATAATGAATATTTTAGAGGAAACGTTTCATTCAAATATATCAATTTATCTTTAAAAAATATTTATATATTTCTCTCTAGTGATATACAAAGTTATTAAAGGTGCAAACACAATAAAATGTGACATCAAATATTTTTTCTCACAGGGTTTATAAATGTTTTCACAAAATTCAGAGAGACAGTTTACTTCTAGATAGGGGAAGCGGGGTAAATGTTTTGTTTTATCCCAGGTATGAATCCTAGGACTGGAAGTTAGTAGGTGTGATTTAATTCCTGAAGTTCTTCTTTGTGAGATATGATGCCGAAGGTCACGGGTTTCTTGATTGAAATACTGTCTGCCTGTTGTGGGAAAAAGAGAGGATATTTATAATTAAGCAATTGATTTAAGGGTAAACCTAAATCCTTTAAAGACAAATGATAAAAATATAACTAACTGCTTATAACTGAAAATCAAGAAAGATAATTATCGAATTTCAATGCTAAAAAACATATACTTCTTACTAACTTCCCGTTTTGAAGCTAGTTCGTAATATTAAGGTTCTTCACCTGGCAGTCCAGTGATAGTGGTTCGTGTCAGGACTGTGCGCGTCTAGTTTCTTTTCAATAGTTAAAAGTAACATAACTACATCAGAACATTTCCTTTATTCACTATAATAAGCAGCTGACAGCCTTCTTTATATACGAACGAACAGAGTACAAAAAAATTATGCGTGAAACATTTTTATATAAGCGCCATCTACAAACGAATACCAAGATTGCAAACCGCGGGAGAAGAAAACAATATTTAACAAATACAAACAATTGAAAGAAATTATTAGTAATATTCAAATATATCAAAATAATGAACTTTCATTTTTTCTCCAAGCTTTGAAAGATAAATGAAAGTCTATTAGATATCATCACATTGCTAAGATACTTAAAATAATTTCTCTCTCGAGATAGGCCTTTTTACCGATACTGGAAGTCTGTTGTTTTTATTTACTTAGGTGCCTAATCTATATATATAAAACAGTACCGTGATGACTGATTACGCACAGACCAAGCCACAGGACCTTAAGAGCTTAAATTTTGCATGGCGATTCTTCCTATAGTGTAGGAGTGCACTAAGAAAGATTTTTTTAATAATTCTTCTTAGATTTTTAAAAATTAGATTTTTAAGCTTTTTGTAACTTTTTAGAAGTTTGCATTTTAAATAATAATCTAGGGGTTATTAAATTTATATCACGAGAAAGATCATAAAAAAGTCCTTTAAAATTAAATCTTTTTCGAATCTTTAGCTTCATATTCTGATTTTTGGTGAATTTTTAACGATTAATTTTAAGAATTTAATTTATTAAATGCTAATCAGCTAATCACGTGGTTTCTTTTCTTTTTCTGATACTTGAGATGGGAGTTTTTTTAAGAAGTTAATTCAAATTATTATGTTTTATGGATATCAAACATACAAATTAATTGCATACATTGACCGTTGTATTTAATTTGGATATTTTCTTCTACATTATTTTGTCTATAAAAATATCCGTTACGGTTTATTTTATAAATATATATTTTGGTTTTTGGCATTAATTGCATACATTGACCGTTGTATCTAATATGAATGTGGTCCGTACGAAGCACGGGTATTAGGGTGGATCGAAAAACGCGTTTTTTCTGCAATACAATTCTAATAGCGCGGAAAACTTGCGCATAGGCGTCATTATATATGAAAAAATATTAAAAAAATGTTTTTTCAAAATTTGAAATCGCGCAGAAGGCCTAAAGTTACCAAGAAAGTCAAAATACCGGTGAATTTTAAAAAAATGCAAAAATTACAAAAAAATACATTTTTTGTTCTAATAGTGAAAAAAGTGTTTTTAAGAGTGTCCTTAATGCATACAAAATATAATTAGACCCATTCTTGTTTTACTGAATTCGCGCAAAAGGACTAAAGTTGCGGGTTGTATCGTAAAAAAACGATATTTCATGATTTTCGACGATTTTTAAACTTGTGCCAAAACCCATAAAAGTTTTATTTTTAATTTGTAATAGTGTAAAAACCATTCAAAATAGTTTTCCCAATCCAGAAATAATACTTTCAGACCTGTTATTCCTTAACTGTATTCGCGCAAAAGGTCTAAATTATAGCATAAGTTAAGTTATAGAGTCCCGTAAAAACGACGTTTTCCATATCTGATGAGTGTTTATTTAACACATTAAGGTTTGCAATAAGACTCTAACGAGTGATTTACAAAAATGTATTAGCCAAACATATTATATTGCAGCTCTCAGCTCATTTCAACATTTAATCTGTGCTTAAATGACCCAGGACTCACGGCGAGGACGTGGCTGCAAGGCGAGTCCCACCTCCACCCTACCCAACCAACCAACCAGGGTGAATTTTATTTACAATATTTACAGTAACTATTTACTTTGTACAATGCATATATGTTCGTTGTAGGCAAAAGGTTATTTACATAGAAGCCCCTATGAATTCTGACTTTGAATTAAATGTGGGCATCAGCTGTCTTGATTTTAAAGTAGCTCTAATATAACCATCTCGATTTTCATGCCCGCACACTTTTTCTGCTGCTTCTGTAACCAGTTTTACACACCTCTCAACTGACTGGGTGTGGCATGGGAATTTGAGGTAGTTAAACTCTGGTAGCGCTTTGTCTTTCAATAAAGAAGCAATGTGTTCAGTTGGCATCTTGGACAGTAGGGGCGGCGGTGTTAACTTGCAGATTGACCAATCAATTAGTTCGGTATAGTCGTTTGCACTAAAATTTATTGAAGGTATTTTGAAGTCTCTTACATAACCTTCAGCTGATGGCTCATTTCTGGATTTAAGGATCCTTCTGTAGCCAAGTTCTCTAATGTGTGGTCTCTCATCCATTATCATAGCCAACATCATATTTTCAGGGTGGCAGAAGAATGCGTTCCTTTGAATTACTGGATCAATGATTTGCTTGATATTGTCCGGTAGATGTCTGGTTGTTTTAACTACCTTCAAAATATGCTTCGGTCCATCTTTCACAGTGTAGTTTTTCTTTATATCAAACCAAACAGGTGCATATGACTTCACTATGTAATTTGCAAGAGTCTGTAACTCAATTGTTGGACTAGTTTGGGATACATACAATCTTAAAACCCGGTTAGCACAGGTTAGCCAACGAGAGTGGCTGATGCGTCCAGGATCCCTAGCAGCCAATTCTGGATTACCGATTCCTGTGTTGACCGCTTTTACAATGTCTAGGAGATACTTCTGATCTTTACTCAGATCGTTTTTAGTGATATCAATGACTTCTTCTGATTGTATCGGCTCAAAATCTACAACAGGGAGTTTCTCACATCCAGGGAGTTGTTTTCCAACTGGACCGCTAAATGATACTGGTCCTGCTGTCGTTCCATCCAAGTGATCAAACAAATGCCTATAAGGTAACTCGTTAAAATGTAGCAATCAGATAAACCATTGCAAAGTACGGCGACACTTAACTTCAATGTTATGTACAACACCGCTTTTCCATCCAGTGTTTGTGACTGTTCCATCACATCCGATGGCCTCCACTGCACTCATATCAAATTCCTTCTTTTCCAAGTGTTCGTAAATACTGTCAGCAATTTCATTTGCGGTACCTTTCTTTGGTGTGACATGGCCAATGTATTTACCACCTGGCTCACTTATCACGCTAATATGTTCTTTTATAGTTCTGCGGTACATTTTAGCTCCAATCTTTTCTTGAGTTATTGTATTATCTTTTCTTCTGTCGAAATAAATTGCGTTGACTTCTTTCATCTGGTGGTCTTCTTCCGTTATTGCTTTCCGAGTCTTCACTTTATATCTTCTTATTTTGTTTCTGTCTATGACTTTTGCTATGTTTGCGTCAGATATCAGTCCCAAATCGTGTAAAATACCGGTAGCTATTGCAGCGGTGGCTCTGTCCGACACCCCGAACCTGTCACTCAGGAGTAAGTGTTGTGGAGAGAACAGCACCACGTGTGGGTAAGTCCACTTGGTGCCGGCGGAGGGGAGTAAGCGTTGTTCTTTTGCGCGAATACAGTTAAGGAATAAGGGGTATAAAAGTATTTTTTATGGATTAGTAAAACTATATTACATAGTTTTCACACTATTAGAATAAATAAATACAATTTATGTGGTTTTAGCACATGTTTAAAAGTAGTCGAAAATCATGAAATATCGTTTTTTTACGATACAACCCGCAAATGTAGGCCTTTTGCGCGAATTCAGTTAAACAAAAATGGGTCTAATTATTTTTTGTATGCATTAAGGACACTCTTAAAAACACGTTTTTCACTATTAGAACAAAAAATGAATTTTATTTGTAATTTTTGCATTTTTTTAAAAATTTACCGGTATTTTGACTTTTTTTGGTAACTTTAGGCCTTCTGCGCGATTTCAAATTAAAAAAAGATTTCTTTTTAATATTTTTTTTATTTATAATGACGCCTATGCGCAAGTTTTCCGCGCTATTAGAATTATATTGCAGAAAAAACGCGTTTTTCGATCCACTCTAACGGGTATCCAGCTAGTCCTTGTATAACACAAATATGAAGATAGTGCTGTAACGTTATGGTATAATTGTCTGCGTGCAATACTGTTTGGAGATCAGGACGTACTGTTTTCTTCTCTGGAGTGTACATAAATAATTTTAGGTAAAATAAAATATGAATCTCAATTATTCCTCCCAAGAGTTTTATTGTAAAAAGCTGATTGTAGTTAAAATGTAGAAAGATAATGCTTCAATTTTCTGAAAATTTTATCTTTAACTAGTTGCTAAACTAAATTTTTAATATAATTAAGGAAACCAAAAAAAAAAACCTTTAACTACTAAAAATGACTAAAATAAGAATCTCTGTTATACTTCTCACAGCTTCTAATTTGAAAAAATTGTTAAAACCTAGATAGATAATCTTAAAATTTAACCGAAACATTTATCTTAAATTAGTTAACACAAATTTGTATAAGAAAGGTAAAGAAACCTACAAATCCTTTAATAGCTAAAGGGACTTGAGATGAAAAAATTCCAGAAAACTGATTTTATTTCCAGTTGATTAACGTTGAGATTATGTTTTTCAAGGGATTACGGGCAATGTTTGCCAGTAATAAGGGACAGTTTCATGATTAACATAATTAACTCAAATAAGAGCATAAAGTCATTTAATTTTCCATCATAACTTAAAATTTTACTACATAAATTCACGAGAAATTCAAATAAAAATAAAAGTATTATGGAAATTTTATTAAAAAATTATGCGATGCATATCGAAAAATACAGAATTCTGCCTTTTTCGGAAACACCAAGAATGCATAAGAACGTCTATTTAATATTCAAAAGCTGGAGATTTGATTTACCTCAGCATTTCTCAGTATGCTGTAAAAACAATCCTTCACCATGGTTTTCAAACTTCATCACTTAACTAATAAGATTATATTTTTTATTGTCGGAATACTGTTTCAGTGAAAATACTTTAATGTAAAAACTGTTACTTCGAAAGAAAAATCTTTTATTAAGTTTCAGGGACTTTTCATGAAAGCTTAATTTAAGGATGAAGCTGGGGGACAAAAAAAAAGAAAGGCTAAATCAATAAACCATTAGTTTGTAAGAAAACGTTTGAGAGGTGGTTAAACACAAAATATATTTAATCTTGCTCCGGGGAAAATTTAATTCAAAATAATTCACACTGAGAAATTCTGAGGAAATCTTACTGCTACGAAATAAAAATAAATATTATTCTTAAGTCTTGTATGAAAGATTTAAGAAGTTCTTAATCTAAAATATACGTAAAATTTTCTTTAAAAAGAATATTGGAGAAGAACGTAGCACAGTTGTAAATGTAAAGTTTTAATAATCAGCACTTTAGCCCAAAATTTGAGAACAGTTAAAGGCGGTGGAACTCATATTGAAATAAAGAGAGAGAAAGCGCGCCCTCGTTACATTCTTCACGCAACTGTCTCCACATTTATGATACATTCCAGCATACATACATACATACATGCTACGCACACACACACACACATATATATATATATATATATATATATATATATATATATATATATATATATATATATATATATATATATATATATATATATATATATATACAAGGGTTATTCGGAAACTAAGGTCCGTTTACTTATAAAACAGAAAACACAAAGAATAAAGTTTTGAAAGAATAAAGTTTTTGAAAGAATAAAGTTTTTTCAAAAAACTTTATTCTTTAAATTCCTTACATGTGTCTCTATTTTTCTACATAGTTTCCATATTTGTTTAAACATTTGTCATAGCGTTCTACAAGCTTCTATATGCTTAAGTCGTAGACGTCTGCCGCCTGTGAGGATAACCAGTCTTGAAATGCTTCTTTCACCTCGTCATCTGTGGAGAATCTCTTGCCGCCGAGAAACTCTTTTAGATAGCGGAATAAGTGAAAATCACTCGGCGACAAGTCTGGACTGTACGGTGGGTGGTCAATCTGTTCCCATCCAAAAATCTGAACAGATTTTGGGTGTGAATGGCAGAATGGTGTCTGGCATTGTCATGCAGCAACAAAACTCCAGACATCAGAAGACCACGTCGCTTATTCTGTATTGCACGTCTATGTTTAGTTAGAGTGGCGCAGTAAGCGGCTGCATTTATTGTTGTCCCTTGCTGCATAAACTCGACTAACAAGACCCCATGTCTATCCCAAAACACGGTTGCCATGACCTTGCGTGTTGAGATTGTGTGCTTGGCCTTGACTCTGACTGGTGTTGTTGTGTGACGCCATTCCATTGAGTAACGTTTAGAATCTGGGGTTCTGTGAGAAACCCACGTATCGTCCCCTGTGACAATCTTCTCTAAAAATTTATCACCTTCTTTATGATATTGATCCAACATATCAAGAGCACAAGCCATTCTTTTCAGTTTGTGTTCCTCAGTAAGCAGCCTGGGAACCCAACGTGCGCACAATTTGCGAAATTTCAACTTTTCGGAAACGATTTTGTGCAAAGTTGTTCTATCCACATTCGGAAATTCCAATGCTAAACTTGAAATTGTCAATCGCCGGTCTTCACGAATCTTTTCATCCACGGCATTGACCAAATCATCTGTGATCACTGATGGTCGACCTGAACGCAATTCATCATGAGCATTTTCCCGTCCGTCCTTGAAAGCTCTCACCCACTTACGTACTTTGCTGCTACTCATCGCATTTGGGCCATACACGTCGCTTATCTGTCTATGAATTTCCGCTGATGAAACGTTCTTTGCTGTCAAAAACTGAATCACTGACCGTATTTCACAGTCGGCGGGCTGATCGATTGTTTTAAACATTTTGAAGTAGCACTGTACTTAGCACACTGCAACAATACCAATGCAAATGGCATCGTTTGACGAGCAAGGCATGCCGGGAGTTGGTACGCATGTGCGTTTCAATTTTTACGCGACATTCGATTAGCTACGATGATTCGGACCTTAGTATCCGAATAACCCTCGTATATATATATATATATATATATATATATATATATATATATATACACTCAAGATCCAAAACATTATGACTACCTGTCAATAACGAGTTGGCTCACCTTTGGCGCGCAACACAGCTTCAACCCGCCTTGGCATGGATGCCACATGTCCTTGGTAGATGGACGGAGACAGATTGTACCAGATGTTTAAGCAACGGTCACGCAAATCCGAGATATTGCGAATTGGTGGTCATTCAACTCTGAGCTGCCGTCCCATGACATCCCAAATGTGTTCTATCGGATTGAGATCCGGTGCATTAGGCGGCCAGGACATTAACTGGAATTCAGCATCATGTTCCTGGAACCACTCCAACACAATTTTAGCCTTGTGACACGGGGCGTTGTCCTGTTAGAACATTCCATTTCCAGCTGGAAAAACAGAGGCCATGTAAGGGTGCAACTGGTCCGCAATGATGTTCAGATACCCTGTAGCATTCATGGTCTGCTCTACCACAACCAGGTCCCAGAGACGACCAAGAGAATGTCCCCCAAAGCATAATACCGCCACCACCGGCCTGTGTATGACCTACTGTACATTGAGGGAGAAACAGTTCGCCTGGAAGACGGCGTATCCCGACACGGCCATCGGCGTGATGAATGACAAACCGTGATTCATCTGACCAGGCAACTCTCTCCCACTGATCCATGGACCAGTCGCGATGTTCCCGGGCCCAGCGCAGGCGCAGTTGGCGATGACGCTTTGTCAGCAAAGGCACACGAGTGGGACGTTTGCTGCGTAGCCCCATATCCAACAGTGTCCGCTGAACAGTGTGCTGCGATACTATTCTACTTGGCCCTGAACTGTATTGGGCTGTCAGCTGAGCCAATGTCTGGCTCCGGTTTTGATTCACCATGCGACACAGTCTCCGACGACCTTTTTCTTTGATAGCGTGTGGACGTCCAATACCATGTCGTCTACTGCTGGTTTCACCGTCATTCATCCACTTTGCATAAGTACTAACAACTGTAGGTCGCGAACAACCCACGAGTCGTGCAGTTTTGGAAATACAGTCGAACCTCCATATATCGAAGTAGCAAAATGCCGGAAAAAATTCGATATATAGAAATTTCGATATATAGAATTGATCTTAGTTTTATCATAATTCTCCAGAAACATTAAAATTAAAGCTAATTTTCGTATACGAATCTCCATTTCCAATTTATATGCGAATCACATTAAATGAAAGTTAACTAAAAATGAATTAATGTGAGAGATTTATTGAGTACTATATTCCTTTAAAAAACAATAAACCAGACAGTGTTTACAGTGATCACTGTTACATTCTTTTTTAAAAAAAACTACGAATATATTGCTGAACAGCCAGTTTTGCGGAAAGTTCAAAGAAATGCTCGCATTCATTCAGTCCATTAAAAACTTTATCAGGGGTCCATGAAGTATTGTTTCAAACGACAAAAATTGAGAGATTTTATTCTAAAGTGGAATAAAATCTCCCAATATGTCGTGAAAAAAATTTCGATATATACAGATTTTTTCGATATATAGAAACAGTTTTTCTATGTAATGAACATGGAGATTTGCTAAGAGTTTGATATATAGAACATTTCGATATAGGGAAGTTCGATATATGGAGGTTCGACTGTACTTGTTCCGAGCCTTCGAGCCATTACAATCTGCCCTCTATCAAAGTCGCTTAGATCCGCAGCCTTTCCCATCACACACAGAAGTAAGTGAAAGAAAGATTCTTCAGACTCTCCAGCAGCAGTTAAATACCACTTCCACCTGATCACGTGCCTTCCACTTCATCCAGGCGAATTCATTGCAAAATGTAGGGGTGGTCATAATGTTTCGGCTCTTGAGTGTATGTATGTATGTCCCATGTATGTATGTCCATGTAAGTATGTATATGTATATGTAAACTCAGCTAAATCAAATTGTTGTTTTGGTTGCCAAAATAACTCGAATATTTAGCTGTTTCTTTCTTCTAAAAACAGAGTTCCAAATTATAATAGCTCTGATTTAAGTACCTGCAACTGAAAGAGTTTTTTTAACGTATCAAAAGTCATTTCGAAGAATGGTAATTGGGAATATTGACATTAAAGCAAGCAAAATGCTTCAAAAAAAGCTGCAACGTAAAGAAAAGGCAGAAGAAATAAGTCAAATCGTTCAATTGCAAGATAATGAAGAAAAAATAGCTAATAGACTTTCTCCTTCTGTTATGGTTCACATTTTGAATTCCTCAAGTTTTGATGATGAATATGAAGATACCGAATATAAACAACCTTGAAATGAAAAATACATGATGTGTCAAGATTCTCCTTCAATCTCACGAATGAGAACTACACTTCCAAATGTAGTCCAGGATTGCCACAGAACTTGTGTTTCTGATAGCTCAGCAACTCTTAGAAACACAACTTGAGAGCCCCCCCCCCCCCATTATCTGTATATGTGTATTGAGCCGGGATTTTTTCTAGATCTTCCGTGTGACAGAGGCTCCCGGATTGTGCTTTCAAGTCTTGCAAGTGGTCATATCAAGTGCATCTAATTTATTGAGGGAAGGAAGGACTTCGCCACATGCACCAAGTGCCACGACCACCAGAATTCTGCAGTGCATATAATGGATTGTATGGACCTCTCTAGAGAGAATATCTATCGTGATCCTCTTCTTGTGCTCGGCTTCCTGAGATTCAAATGACTTATGGATCTCGTCTGACTTCGTCAGACTCTGGAGGAGAGGCAACAACAACAGCAACACAGCTTTGAGAAAATCTAGGGGAATAATTACAAGACGATTTTTCTAAAGTATTTGATCGTAGAAAAATCAGAAGGTAAATAATAAAAATATGCAGTTATTTGAAAAGGAATAATGAGGGAAAACACTTCATCGGAATATGGGATATATTTTGACGGCCGAAAAGACGAGAGTTTTCTGGTTAAGTGTGGCATAATGCCACTATGTAAAATTAATGACGCTAAAATTTAAAAACTTAATTATAACCGCTATTAACTTAACTTAATTAATTTCATCCTTAAACAATTAATTGCTAGCTGTATTAATATTAATTTAAAATATAACTATTTTCCAGATACATATTGTATGCTTAAAGCGATTATACTGTTAATATCTACAATAGCTAAATATATTTACATTTTCCAATTATAGAATCGATTCCCTCATTGGAATTTCGCATCGCGATTCGATTTCTCAACTTAACTGCAAAAATAACTACTTCCCAGGTGTGCAATAGCTTACATGTATTCATACGCCGATGTTTCCTAAAGATAATAACAGTGTAATCGCAGTTTAATTAATTTCTTTGTTAATTTATTCCTTTGATACAGCTAGTGTTTATTATTCTATTATTTATCCCCTTCTACAGACTTTATTTTGTTGTTTAGACTAAAAGGAAATGGGACCTCTTTATCAGAGTAAGCACATTAATATAGGCTTGTATGAGCAGGCTTTGGGTAGAAAAGCGTTTGCTTCCAGTCCATAAAACAGAGTACGATTTTTAGCGAGATGAATGCTGTTTGCAATATTGGAGCGTGTCTCCTCGAGTTTTTGTCTTCGGACATTTTCCATGACACTGGCTGGCTGGAGGTGTAATACTGGTGATTTGATTTTATAAGTCTTCGAAGAAATATTATAAACAGGTATTTTTCAAGAAATTTTTGTGTGTGCCAATTTCCTTGCTTCAGCATGAATGGTCCAGTTTCATTCTTCATCTAGAGTGCTAAAAGGCACATAATCCTTATTTTCCAAGTCCCAATGTTACATCGTAACTGAGTGCTTCTTGCCAATTACCTACTGCGCTTCGTGCTTGGGATGTCGCTCCAGATCTATCTGCAAGTTTGATACAGTTCCAGTAAACTGTGTTCAGCTAATGAACTGGTCTCCATGTGGCAGAAATCGATCCATCATTTACGGTAGCTGAACTGAAAATTTCATCATCGTGGGTTTCACATAAGTTCAATGTTGCTCCAGTTTTACAGAACTGATTCAATCTTTCAGTTTCCCATCTCCAGTGCTCAAGTGAGAAACTCTAACAAAGTTACATTTTTCTGGTTTTACTGCATGTCAAGTAAGTTGATAAAAAGTGAAGTTTCTCTATTTTCAAATTGTTAACATTGTCAGAACATACAACATCTTATTGCAATGTACTCATATAAAATCACTATACCTCTCATTAATAACCCTTTAACTATTTTTGTTTTATTCATTACCACCCTATTTTTACTTCATTGGTGCCGTGTTCAAAAACTAAAGTAATTTAGGTTCGATTCAGGGTTAGAAGTGTTCTGATAGTGTTAATAATTATTTTGATAAGAATCGGTCAATGCATAAAATATAAATAATTGATCATACTTAAAATTTATAAAAAAAATTGTGAAATATAATTCTCATTTGATTGTGCATACCATTAAGATAAATTGCAATGGATATATAGTGTGTTATATATATATATGCAAAAGTATTAAGATTCTGTGATTTTATAGTGTATTGTATGATATATAATTGTGTGAAATATTGTGTATACAAGTGTAGGTTAATATGGCTAACAAGCAATCATTAGCCAGTATTTTGCCAAAATTTGCTGGTACTGGTACATACAACATATATTTCTTTCTAAAACAACTTGACATTACAACTGTGCCAAACATTCTGTGACAAAGTTTAGTCCTGCACAATTTGATTGAACAAAATCCTGAACGATTTTGGCGAGGTTTCGCAAGGCATCGTTAGAAATGGACAGGATCTATTGTGTGTTGAGCGGAAGATGCTGTAACCACAGACTCTTTAAGACGTCCTCCTTAATATCTCCTTCAGATAAATTACTCATTTCTTGTAGGAGTTGGAAAGGCGTCCTATCTCCCAATTGTATGTCTTGAAAGAGAACTCTAAGTCTGGCTGCGTCTGACCTAGAATACAAATCAAGTACGCGCTCTTTTAACGTGCCGTACAAGTTGTGTGACGGGGGTTTCTCTATAATTCTGTAATATCTGACACTCTAGTGTTTGTATCAACTTCCGAAATAACCGAGTGAAATTTAGTTTCATCGGCTGTTATACCAGCTAGCTTGAATTGAGATTAGAGTTGTAAAAACCATATTCGTGGATTTGTATCCCAAAATGGCGGTGGTCTTAAAGCAACTCGTGCTATATCGAAAACCTCTGACCCTCGAAAATCGGTTCTATCGTCAGTCATTATGACTACAAAAGACTAGCTAAAAAGTTTTCCTTTTAACGTAGAAAAAAACAAATATTCAACCTAGTGAAAATAAGGTTAGAACCTCAACCTGGGGGAGTGCGAGTGCACCTGCAACGAGTTCCCGGAGCAATTATTGAATGTCTGAATATACTGTGGTTGACATAATTCATATACTAAATTTCAGTATAAATTTACTTGTAGTTATATATAAAATATTCAAAAACGAGTAAAGGCAGCAATATAGAAATAATATTAATAAAATAATACTGTAAACAACAATTCCGCGTCACCAGTGTAGTGGTGCCGGTATATAATATTTTAACTTAAAATAAAAGTTCTAGACAATTATTCAGAGAAGGTACTGGTTTCTAAAACCTCTAGCACCTACCACATATATCCACTCTCGTGGGCTGTTTACAGTGTATATCGGTCAATACAGGAGGCTTGTTATTTAATACATCAGTTTATTGATGAAACCTTTTCAAAATTACTGGGATATAATAAAAACTTTGAAAATTAGCAATATTGCAATAACAACTACTATTGCGCATACAATTAAAAACACAAAATAAATAATATTACTACTGATACTAATAATAATAAAAATATTACGACTCGTCCCGCTTAACTGGAAACACAAGAGTTCTGTGGGGCGATCTTGGTGGGCAGCTTAATCAAAACTTAGATGTAGCATGGTGAGTCAAACGATGGAACTCGGGAACACTCTTCAGTTTCGGAAGTTGAAGCATCTAGTGCTACAGGAAATGAAAGCTACAAGAAATATTCGGTATCCTGAGCACATGAAGAGTTCGACGGGAACACTATGTTGAGAAACATACAACCAGGCGGATCTCTGCTTGCATCGAATCCGAGTTCGACACTTCACCTTATATGCTGTTCCGGGGAAGGCTCGCACATGTGCAGGTGATCAGGCTAGGAATTTGAATGAAAATCGATTTAACAATTTCCTCTTGTTCGCGTGACCTCCACACACAAAGTAGACAATACGTAGATCGTATAAAATAGTCTCGCATCAACTCAACGGAACTTGCGCTTGATATTCAAAAATTTTGCAGTATTCAAATACGTAAGATACGTCACGCCTGCTCACTTGAGACAGCTGCAAAAGAGACATATTATTGGGGTTGTAGTATGTTGATCCTCATGGTTATGGCTGAGTATTCCAAAGCTGAGTATTGAGAGATGGCTTTACTGTACTGTGAATGTGGACGCAAGGCACGATCAGCAGCAAGGTTGTACCGGCAACGTTTCCTTGCAGGCCCGTATACTTCTCATCAAACCATCCTAACTGTCGTAAAACGTTTAAGGAAGACAGGCTGCGTTTTTAGTTGACCTCAATATGGCAGACCATCTAACGTAGGACGGCAAGTTCAATTGGATGAGATGTTAGCATACGCCCACGCACATCCGAAATTCAGCACAAGAGAGATCAGTCAACTCTGTGGCCTCTCCAAAAGTCATGTTTGGAAAATCCTAAGCGAATTAGGTGCTCATCCATACCGACCAACGCCTCAAGAGGTTTTATTGGAAAGGGATACCGAGTGACACTATGCATGGTGCAACTTCGTTATGAATCATATACATGTCCAGCCAACATTCTTGCCAAATATAGTGTGGACGGATGAAGTATGCTTTTCATGGAATGGCATGTACAATAGGCAAAGCGCCCTTTACTGGGTTTTGGAAAATCTTTGATGTTTTACCGACGTTCGACATCAAATGCTGTATGCTATTAACGTTTAGTGTGCAATTTACAATAACAAGCTGTTTGGTCCAATATTTTACAATGGCACGTTAACAGGTGCACGATATTTACGATTGCCACTACCCTATTTTTGGAGAACCTGTAGTTGTTTAATCTTAGGAATGTGTGGTTTCAACATGACGGCGCGCCTGCTCATAAGACATCTCTAGTGAAAACGTACCTCGTCAAGGAATTCGGGAACGAAATAATTGGGCATGGCGGTTCCGAAAAGTGGCCATCACGTTCGACTTATCTGACTCCACAGAACTTCTACTGTGAGAATACCTGAAACAGCAGGTGTATGCGACCCCTCCACAATCATTTCAGGACCTTAAACAACGCATTTCGGACGCTTGTGTCAACGTGTCAAGTTTTTGCTCCAAGGTGTGAAAAATGAAAGTCAAACGAGGATCCAAATGTGCATTGCAGCTAACGGTCAGAAGTTTGAAGATCTCAAATAAAGGTATATTGTTATAACTAGTTTTTTTTTCTTTCTCAGATCGTTTTGTCACGTCACAGAGTAGGAAATCACGAAAAAAAAACAAATGCGAATTTTAACCGTTGTATTCTTCTCATTAATGTTCCCTATGTATCTTTTCGTACTAAATCGATGATTTTCTACAACTTTGTAATTAACTTTTTTTCCCTATCTCATTCCGTTTTCGAGATAGGAATGCTAACTCCGCAGTTTTTCAGCAGGTGGCGAGGTAGGTGGTTTCAATCAGTAGCGCATGGCTACTTTACCTAGACACCACATTTATGAATATAGCAGTAGCCTTTCCGAAGTTAAGAAGATGGCAAGGACTTTAGTGGGCATACTGTATATATATGTATATATATATATATATATATATATATATATATATATATATATATATATATATATATATATTCCATCTACAATACGTATAATTTCAAGATATATATTATATAAATGAACAAACGTTACTTAAAAAAGTAAAGGATTTGGAAAAATTGCCGACACTACAAGATTCCCAAATTAATCAGTTACAACAGCCTATAATCAATTCCTTCCTAATTAGTGGTATTTCTGTGCTACGAACATTTTGGCGCGATTGACCACAATGAACCAAAATAACTGAGTGTTAATATGTTACGTCAAGGGAATAAAATTCCCCGAGTTCTAATTCACACTTAATTAAAGTATGCCCACTTCTGGAACACTTACCTCATTTAAATGCGTTCCCTTCAGCAATTAGATTGCAATTAATTGATCATATTGCCTGGAATTCGGAAAGGGAGCATTGTAAAAATAGACAAAAATTTACTATCTTTGTGTTCTAAATTTAATTTCTTCTTTTAAAGCGATACTTAAATCTTTACATTATATATTCCTTTTAATAAATTTACTTAGACATTTATATCTTTCGTATTTTCAGGTTTGAGATAAGAATTTTACTGAATTACGGAATATTTTAAATGGGTTGTAAACTACAGAAATTGAAACTTATCTTGTTATTCTGTTTAAAAAATGCACATATAATTACAATAAATTTTACACTGATTTACTTTTATATCGAAACTATTTGTAACATTTTAAGTTTTATCTAAAAGTAAATGCATACATCAGCTTAGCGCATTTATCGCAACCTTTGGGATTATTTTCTAAATGCAATTTGTGAAAATGAAGTTGTGTAAAAATGGGCATTTAATTAAGTTGGTAGTTTGTTTGACTGATTATGCTTAGTAATTTTCTGCCACAAGACAAAACACATCAAAAATGAGTGCTAAACAAAGATTTTCAAACGAAAACTAAATGCATAGTGTATTTATGCAAAACGAATTCTTTTCATATAAAACTTGTAGATTATTTGTTTCACTACGCTTCATAATTGACTACCACAAGACAAAAATCTATAGAAAGGAATGCTAGATAAAGGTTTGAAACTAAAGATCAAACGTTCAGTCTCGTTCTTTTAGTAGTATAAACGAATAAATAGGATGTCTTATTACATTATTCATTATTAAACAGCATTTTTTCAAACCAACTATTAAACAGAAAATAATTACGAAAACGTAACGTCTTTTTATACATATTTATGTAGAGGAAATTTTTCAAGAACGCCTATTTGATAAATTTTTTAATAACCGAAATATGGTACCTCTGGCATCTTTCGTCATAATTTGTTAAATATAAAAGAATATGAAGGAAAGCATTAACCAGGAAAGCAACCATGTAAAAAATTTGTTTTAGATTCTATAATGCTTTCAATAAATATTTAGTTATTTCTCTAATTTAAAGGTAGTCGCACCAGTTTAAAAATTGAGTAGCTTCTTTATTGTAATTTCCTCGGAAGTTTTGATTTAGAATCCAAGAGTATATGATGTTAGGTATCGTTAGATATTGTTGAAAGCTTTTGTAATTTTTAAAAGAAATTTTACAGAAAATTATTTATATTTATTACACAATTCACTTGATTTATCTTTTTATATCCAAAATGTTTTCTGATATACAACGAGATGTATAAAAAAGATGAGAAAGGCTGCTTAGAGATGATATATAATGGTTTTGGAAGAGTCAGTCGGAATTTGAAGATTAAATGTTCAAGTTACTGTTATCAGAAATTCCAGAATAATATATTTATTTAAAGGCCTGTGCCGTTGGATGATGTTAATAGTTTTATTTCAAGCCAATGGTAAACACAACCAGATGAAACACAATTTAAAACAAATCTGATAATAAATAGGGAAAACGGTAAATAACATATTAATTTATATATGATATTCTAATTATCTCAATTTTACTTCCTTTAAAATGGAAAAAGAAAAGCTAAGAATAACACACAATATTTACTTTATAATAGCTCTATTAATCAGGTTTAGTATTCATACAGAATTATTTCCTTATTTTCTAGGCAAATGATAAATTATTCTGATAAATTGAAAATATTGAAATACTTATTCATGGAGACCACGACTTCATTAAGCTGCGATGTAGTGAGAACATTTTTCCGGAAGGTTAGGATGTAGCGGTCGTTATAAAATCCTTTTTCATGAATACTTTTAAAACAGTTTATAACTGTGCGTTGTATTTGAACAATACTTATTATTATGGTGCGAGCGAATAATTTATTAGAGGTATTATAAATTGCTGACCAACCATTTTGTTCATTCCAGTTACCGTTCTTTCTGGCTACTTAGAGTACAAAATTTCATGAAACACAACTTCGAAAGTATGGGAATTAAGGCAACATTAACCCTTAAACTTTCCCAGATCTTCTGATTTGCATACTTGTTTTAGGGAGTCCTTGATAAAGCTCTCCAAAATAAAATGAAATTCATAACCATAAAAAATTACAACATATTTTAACCTCCATATAAATATGTAAACTAAGCAATCTTTTCTCGACATAGAAGTAACCTGGTGCAGCATGTCAAGAATATTTTAACCTTTTGCCATGTTTCTCTTCAATTGCAGAATAAACTATATTAAAAAAAAAAACATAATTTTTAGATGCTGAAAAGGAATGAGACATCTGACTTTCGATCTCTTAACGTAAAAAGGCTTAATGCAAGAAATTTTCACGAAGTATTTTAGAAAGCATTTCAAAGTAATTCATTTAATGCCTAGAGAGATTCAGTTATTACAGGGGGGGAGGGTTGTATTTTATCAAATGGGAAAAAATACTTTTTAGCGGGAAAAATTTATATCTATCGATTTAATTAATTATCATTCGTTTTTTTTTAATAATTCTTCAGGTTCTCTTAGTAATCTTATTCCATTACGTCAGTCAAGGACATATAAATATTCATTAAAAATAACGTCTTGAAATGGGAGAGGAATTCGATAATTCTATTTCAATCCATCAATCTGCAAGCATGTGGCTTTAACATTATATCCTTGATTTTCTATTTTTAGTTATAATACATTCGCTTTCAGTTTCAAAAATATATGTCTTTTACCTGATTGCATATTTTAAATAGTCAGTTTTAGAGTTACCTCTCTTTTTCGTAAAACATTGGGCAAAAAAAAATTCCCCAAAAAATCTATTAAATTTTTTCAGTGTCAGATACTGACATATATCTGAGAACTGCTTAAGCTCAAATTACGCATGACTGGATTAGCTTTGTATTTTACTTCATTATTTAGCTTTTACTTCTTTTTCTCTACCAAGATATTTCCAGACAAGTGATTCTTTTCTCCAGTATTCAACTGCTCCCCTAATGTCTGAATCTTCATTAACTTTTCATCAGCAAAACTAAATCAAAATATAAGGAAACATATACTTCTCACGTGATAGATCATGCAGAGGGAAAGGTCTGGGAGTGTAAAATTGATTTAATAATTATGTTCCAAGTTCTCTTGTCTCTCTATTCTTCTTTTAACTGGACAATATTTTCGGTGTGACCACGTATTTCGTTTAGAACTCAAGAGCTATTTTTATTTTGTTATATGTGCCTCTCTGAACAGTCAATGAATCTCAGCCATGTGGACCCATGTTCTGAATACAAAGTTTTTAATTGTACTGTGAAAAAATATTGGGACTCCGGAAGAATAATTCCTTGGGTGGTATATGTTTGCTGTTAATAATTATTGTTATGGCCGTGATTCTAGAAGATTAGTACATAGCGTTAAACATAAAAGAATAAAACAAGAATTCACTTACCACACTTTCTGAATAAATGACACTTTATTAATACATGAACTAAGAGAGCACATAATGACATCACATCTTTACTCAAAGGCCCGGGAAACATTAGGATATCTTGAATCCATAAAAATCTGCGTTAATCCTGTACTATATTCGTACTTGTAGAAACCTATCTAACACGTGCGAAGGAAATTGCTCACAGAATATCGATTTATTTCTTTCTCAGTATTTTGAAGATTGATTATATTTTTTGTGTAACACGTGCAGTCGCGCGGTTCAGAACCACTTCTCTACAACTAGATGGATGAGCTTTCCCACCGAAGAATTCACGAAGACTGACTCTACATATAGTTCTTGAGCCAGAAATTCCTAGATCGCCACTCCTTTTCTGTTGCCATCGTTTTTATCCAAACTTTGTAGTCGGCGAATATCAGTGCGCTCGCATTCATTGACGCGTCGCTGCTTTGAATCGAACGAGCAGGAGAAAAGTTGGGGGCAAACCAGTTCCAGCTACTTTTAAGTCAATATTCCGGAACTAGTTTTAGATCGATATTTTCATAACATTTGCCTTTTGGAATAAATGTCCAACCTGATTTTTGATTAGTTTAACTTAGGTTTTTTGAAAAATCCTTAATAAAAGTCTTGTATAAATGGAGGATAGACATGAGAGAAGAAAGGACTGCGATGATGAGTGAAGTGGCACGTACAAGAGTAATGTCGCAAGGGCTAGCCCGCCGTCAGCTACCTTGGTACGGCTCGTTTGCATTTTCATTCGTTTAGTTTATTTTATTAGTCATCCCACTAACTTTTTTCTCAGATTTAATGATCTGAATTTTTTTCCGGAGGACATTAGCGAAGTCCGAAGGAGTTTTGAGCACGCCGCTTCACGGGGGAACATACGCAGGGGCGGGCCACGCCTCGTGTCGATGAACGCAAGCGAGAAAACGAGTAGCCGTGGCCCGGGGATAGCGCTGTCGCCTCCAAAATTGACCAGCTTTTCCCTTTTAGATCGAGTTGGAAAACGTCTAGTCCTCACAGCGATACCGCAAAATTCATTTGGTTTTCTCTCTTTTCAGGCCTACGTGCTTCGCTCCACCCCACGTTAACTGCGTCCTGTTGGGTTCCAGGCCCCAGAGCTTCCATTCTTGGCAATCGCCTCTCCAAGTATTCCAAATTTCGTCAAGACGGGCTGACTTAATTAGCCCCTCGCCAGTTTGGCGCAAGAGGAAGTACCCCTGAGCGGCGTCACGTCTCCGTCCGGCCGTCCCGGCCGCGTGTCGTTAGGTGGCAGGGCGCTTGTCTGGGACCATGCGGCGGGGGGCAGGTGCCGGCTCCGGTCTATACCCACGGACGGGAAAACCACCCGGAAGGCCTTATAGCCGCCACGACGGGTCCCGCCTCGTGCATTGGAGAGAAGAAATGAATCTGACTGTCTGTTCCGAGGTGGCTATTTCATGATACATTTGACTAGCAAGGGTGGCAGCAGACAGTTTGGCAGTCAGACATTCTATAAGAAGTAAGGTTTGACAGTAAGGCAGTGTGAATAATATATATTTGTTAATAATTTATAAGAAGGTATTTCCTTAATTCTTAGTATTCAAGTAAAACGTATATGCCCGAGTGGAAATGTATAGTGAAATTATATATAATATAGTGGATTACACCATAAATAAATATAGTGGAAAGTATGGGGAAAGGTATAGTGTGTTTATTATATATAGTGAAATGAAAAATAGAGTGCTAATTAAACGTCGTGGTTTGAATCCATGATAGGTAAAGCGAAAGGTAAGTTATAAAATGTAAAGTGGTGGATGTCTTCATAATTATGTCATAAAGACATAATTATCCATATGTCTTCATGAATATTTAAAAAAAAAATTCTTTTTTCTTAAAAAATAATTATTTAACCAAAAGGGACTCCTCCAAAAAAATTAGGCAACTCTTTTGGTGTGAGTGGGAATGCGAGGGGAAGCTAAGGCGTCATATAACGTTTTACACTCCACGAAAACGCTATACTTTAATTTAATCCCTACATAAAAAAAACAAATAAAACTTTAAAAAGAAAACACGATAAAAAAATTCGAGTGAGTAAAGGGATATTTGAATTAAGTTGAAAGAAGATATAATTTTTTTAGAAAAAAAAATAAACATTTTCATCCGTTTTAAGGCTCAGAAATGGGCCAACACTTCTTCTACACATTTACACTCCACGTGAGGAAAAAAAAAATTAATTAAAATACTGATCCATTTCAACTCTAGAGTTTTATACCTTGAGTAAGTTTGTTTCAAAAAAGAGAAAAAAATACCTATTCTCCTAAAATATCTCTAAGACTTTTATCTTGGTTATGAAAGAAAAAAATATCTCCCCACATTTACTCCACATAGGGCAAAATCTACAGTTCTCTCGATCAATACAGAATAACAAAATCCAGTCTTAAATTTAGGGTCCGTGAATCGAGAAACGGTGCGTGTTGCAAGGAACTTAATTTTGCATGCATCCGGAAATCGGATTAAACCATCCGTGGAGTGAGAATGTCAATCTAAATTCTTAGAGCGCGGAATTTTTATCTTAGAATTTTAGCCTTTTTTCCAAGCTTTCCCGGAAAACATTCATGAAGTTTTTTTATGACGTTTTCGGTGTATTTTCCTTTGATATTTTCCTTTCTCAATAGCCTGCTCGAACTTACCACCGGATTATTACAAGAAAATTAAATAATAATTGTGTAAAAATACCATGAGTTGACTTTCGGCTAATCAGGGTATGTTTAATACCCAAATGTGAAGAAGATAAAAAATTTTGCAGGTTTTTCTTATCAAAATTTACATAAGGAGATTCCAGGGAGAAAATTTTATTTCGCTGCAAAAAGCGAAAATATTTGCTTAGGAAAAATATTCGTTAGGTTTGCATAATAAAATTAGCGTCTGCTTGGTATTTCTTCTGCGTATAATCCAAAAAAAAATGTCATTCTATATAAAGGACTTGAAATCATAGTACGGAGAATTTTAGAAATATATTAAGAAGCGCGCGTCTTTAAAAAAGCTTTTTTTTAAATGTTTAATACTTTTTTATATTTTATATCTGCCACCTTACAATAACATTTTACAGTCTAGCTTTTTCAAGAAATATAATAAATAATTTTGATTGAATCCTCAACATGACATAAAAATTCTCAACATAAACATTAATTTAAAAAAAAAATGTTATGACACTTCACAATGCCCTTTTTTATTGCTTTGTTTTTTCTATGTCACGTTTTTCAATATAAGGTTGTTCCTGTGCTTTTATAATTTTGTATGTTCAATCAGAACTGTTTAACTATGACCAATCACATCAATATGAACAATATGTATAAGCCTATAATTTGGCTTATATATCGTTAAATTTCTACCTTTAACTTCATATATCATAGAATATAAATCTTAATATGTATTTCTTAAAATATTTGTTTACTGGTTAAGATGCTTCACAATCTGGAAATTCTCCTTAACTCTACTTCTCGTGAAATATATTCTAAACCATTTCATTTTTTATTATGAAATCTGATAATTAAACCAGTGTTTTCGATTAGTACCACCATATTAGTCTAATAGTACTAAAATAAATGTGATATACTTGGAAAGATGGTGACCGAAGTAGCAAAATACCTCGAAATAATAGAGTTAGAAGTTCAATTTGCCAAGAAACCAATATCGTAATAGTCACTCAAAAAACAACCACTAGGGAATATTCACATCAAAATAACTTTAATAAAAACACACACACAAATAATTTACAAAGTCGCATGGGAAACTGGAAACGTGGAGCTACGTTATGGCTAATTAACATATACGCTAATGGCTCATAGTGAAATGAATTATGGAGTGTTAATTAGACGTCATTGTTTGATTCCTTTTTAATATAATTTCTTATACATTAATTTTAGAAATGCTTAGTAATAAAATCATTCTTAAACCACTTTGAAAGCATTCGGAAAGTTTTTTCAAAGAAATCCCATCCAATGATAAATTCCAAAATATATAAACTTTTATTAATTGATTTCAGTTCTAGGTCTTTCGTTGCTTTATGTTTTTTCAATGATTTTAAGGTATTAAAAACAACATTCTTTTATCCATTGCTTATAAAACTTCATATTATTGGATTTAATTTAATAAAGTAACTTAACCAAACTCTCTTCAAATGTGATAAATTTTATGTCTCAAGATTTGATTTGAAAGAAAAGGAATAGTTTTATTTTAAATCCAAACTATCGAAGTTTTTTTTTTAAGTACGCATATTGATTATCTGATTACCTCTCCCAGCGAATAAGACTGAAATTGCATGAATTACAAATTTTACATATGGTTAAATATTATTAACGTCTTTAAAATAACTATGAAGATAAATTTCATAAAAACATGTGTAAACCATTTAAAAATATCAGTCTAATAATATACTGATATCAGTTTCATCAGCCCTCGTACGAAGCTTTTGCCTCGTACGAGGACTTAAATTGCGATCGACAAGGTGTCTAAAAATTTCGCCTCGCCTGAGGACTTAAATAGAATCGTAAGCTACGGCTTCAATACCGGAGTAGCGGCCTCTAGATGCAGATATGGATGCTGACTGCCCTTTTTAGTTCGTAGAGACACAACTCGTAGCTCTAGCGCTGCGATCGCTCGATATTTAAAAGCGTTTTTATTGGCACCTTTAAAGTTACATAACTTTTTAGAAGTTCGATTGGTGCTTAAGAGACCTTCGTCAGCACATCAGCTGGTTGCTTTAGGTCACTTAATCTACCCCGATCATCATCGATCAAGGGGTTGACCGAAAGTAATGTCTTTCGAACTTTATGTCCAAAATCTCAGACTTATTGTCGCCTCGCCTCCAAGCGTGCATTGTCTGGGACGATTGCTTCTGGCATTGGGTTGTCCGCTGTATCTCCTCTGGATTCTATGGTTGTCTCCTGTTGAGGCGTGAATTGATTGAGAGGGTTTTACTATAAATTGTGGGAATCAATGATTCCTCACAATATATATATATATATATCCCGGGTGAGCCAAAAGTTCGTAAAAACTTTAAAAATTCATAAAAAGGAAGAAATTATGATTCTTCCTTTTTATGAATTTTTAAAGTTTTCTTATGAAGATGTGCAGTTTGCAAGAAAGGGATCACAATGAAGTCGGATTTTTTTAGTTTCAAAATAAAAATTTTAAAAAGTCCCTAGTAGAGTCACTGGTCCAGGTTTGCGAGCACTGCTACTACCCGTGGACGATTCCCCCTCCATATTATTCGCAACGGTTTCCACCACAATAATGCGGCCCTCCACCAGCGAGGATCTTCCATGTAGTGGCCGATCCTCCAAATCCTCGTGTATCACGGTGTTTTATTGCAAGATTGATTTGAATAATTCTGCTGAATCTCTCGCATGTCAGCGCCATGTACCGGTAACTTTTTTAACTTTTAAAACTTTTTTTGGCCGCTGGAAAAATCATATTTCCTTGTGAACCCTTTCTTGCAAACCGTACATCTTTATCATTTTTTCTTCCTTTTTTATTAATTTTAAAATTATTTACGAACTTTTGGCTAACTTTTGGATAAGTAATAACATAAGTGTATAAATCAATATTTCAGTGATATCAGTCGATCGCAATTAAGTCTTTGTGAGAGACCAAGATTTTCTCTACTCATTCCCAGAAGGAACCGTTATAGCTATTGGAAATACCTTATGTTTTAGATCCCAGACGGATCTGTTCGCTAAATTATCAGCGGTATAGAGACAAAAGGAAGAGGAAAAAGAGATTCGCTATAAAGAGTTTGAATTACAAAAATTAGACTAGCAAAATCGCGTAAGACTTTGAGCGTCGCGTCCGTGAATCTAGGAAACGCTGGCGTAGAGCAAAAAGTTGACCATGCGGTCTTAAGGAAAGTTTTGAGAAACTGTAGCAAGGTGAATGCTAAAAATTTAGAGAGCGCAGATGCTCAGGGAAATTCAGAAATAGTGTTTTCTGAAAAGAAAATACTTTCAGTTGAACAGGCGAATTTAAATTCTAATGAGGAAATTTGAATCAAAATGAAAGAAATAAGTTCGGCTGACGAGCCAAGTTCAGATGAAAAGAAGGTTGGGTTCAACGAAACGAACTCGCTTTTGGGAAACACGAATTTGGAATTCAGGAAAGAATACCCCGTTCAGGGAATAGGCGTCCTTTCAAAAACGCATCAATCAAATACACCTCAGATAATAGAGACTGGAGAAGTGTGCTCCGATTTGATCAGTAGTACGGTTAGGTTAAGGGAGGAAGCAGTGGGTGACAATAGCATTGTATTTGGGAGAAGGGTGGAGGATTGTGACCGATTGTCACTCACGAGAATCGTAAACAGCGGGGAAGTGTGCTATGGACTTTCGTGGAGGAGTCAATTAACAAGGTATCCGACTAAAGATGTCTGCGTTAAAAAGGGAAAACTTGAGACGGATACGCCTCGTGGGAATAGAGTCAAAGGTGAATTAGCCAAGAGGGCCCAGGCTTGTCTTAAACAGAGGGAAATGGTGGGACGCCAGAATTCCGTCAAAGTCAAAATGAGAAGTGAGGAACTTAGGTTTGGAACGCATAGGGTTGATAAGATCATAGCCGTTAAATTTAGGCTTAAAAGGGAAATCAACCGCATGCTGGAAAGAGATAGAGGGCGGCGTAAGAGTTTTATGCGAAGAGGGCTTATGATGGCCCCGAAACTTCGAGTTTTTGGTAAGAAATGGATTTTTGGAAAGGACAGGTGAAGTAAAATGGTGGTGGTAAAGAGATAAAACAAAATTAGTTCATAGATTATTAAAGAGAGGTATAGTGGTTTTTCATGTGTACATTGCAATAAGACGTTGTGTATGTTCTGACAGTATTAACAATTTGAAAGTTAAATAACTTCATTTTTTATCAACTCACTTGACATGCAGATAACCCGGAAAATGTCACTTTGTTGGAATTCTTGACTCTTGTGTCTCTCCCACTTGAGCATTGGAGGTGGGAAACCGAAAGACTGAAACAGTTCTGTAAACTGGAGCAACGTTGAACAGATGAAGCCCACGATGTCGAGGTTTTCAGTTCAGCTACCGTAAATGATGGATCGATTTCTGCCACGTGGAGACCGGTTCCTTATCGGTACGTTGTTTACTGGAACTGCATCAAACTCGCAGATAAAACTGGAATCACACACCAAGCACGAAACGCAGGAGGTAATTTGCAAGAAGACACTGTATCATTTGAACTTGAAAAAATTTAGACTGTGTACCCTTTAGCACTGTAGATGACGAATAGCAGAATCACGCATACTGAAGTGAAAGAAATTTGCACAGACAAGATCTCCTCGAGAAACACTTGTTTATTATTTTCCTTATAAAATTTCCATTCTACACCTTCAGCCAGCCAGTATCACAAAAAATAATGTCCGAATATAAAAATTTGGGGAGACACGCTCCAAAATTCCAATCCCTATACATGTCGCTAACCATCCGAGCTCCCTCTTTTATGGAGGGGAAGCAAACCTTTTGTACCCAAAACCTGTTCACACAAGCCTAGGTTAAAGTGCTTACTCTGATAAAGTGATCCCATCTCCTTTTAGAATAAACAACAAAATAATGTCTGTAGAAAGGGGATAAATATTTAATAATAGCTGTATCAAAGGACTAAATTAGCAGAGAAATTAAACTGCGATTATATTGTTATTATCTTTAGGAAACATCGGCGTATGAATACATGTAAGCTATTGCACACGTGGGAAGTAGTTATTTTTGCAGTTAAGTTGAGAAATCGAATCGCGATGCGAAATTCGAATGAGGTAATCGATTCTATTATTGGAAAATGTAAATATATTTAGCTATTGTAGATATTAACAGTATAATCGCTGTAAGCATACAATATGTATCTGGATAATAGTTATTTTAAATTAATATTAATACAGCTAGCAATTAATCGTTTAGATGATATTAATTAAGTTAAGTTAATAGCGGTTATCATTACGTCTTTAAATTCTTGAGTAATAAATTTTACATAGTGGCATTATGCCACAACAGGAGTGCGAAAACTCGGGAGTTATGGTCAGACATTTGGAAACGCGAAATAAGATAACTGTTTCGGATTTTGGATAATGCAAAGATGAGTAATGGGGGGATCGCGTCTCAAAGTCATGGGGTTGAATCTATGGGGACAGATTTCGAGCTAGCGGAATCGTTGAAATCTTTGAAGTACGAGACGATTACCGCCAAAAAATTAAACCGAGTAGAACTTCGGAAGAAAATAAAAATTTGGGATATCAAGAAGTTTAAGAATAGATCGAAAAGTCGGAGTTTCGGTAAAACCCAAATGAAAGAGAATACGATAGATTCAGGGAATCAGATTAGGATTTGCAAGCAAGAGAGAATGCTGCGGAATTTTGTGAAGGTGAAAATAAAAAGACAGTTGAGGTTCCGGAAGTCTAAGGGAGAAATTCATAGGGAATTTCTAAAAAAAGTTATATTTGGGAGAGAATTACCTCCCGAATGAAAGGGTTTAGTCCGTGGAAGATTTGAAAGACTCGGATGAGATTTTAGGGTCACGGGAAATGTAACGTAAATCTAATCAGTGTCAATGAGTGGCCAAGAGAACTGAAGTGTATAACATTTTGTATGATGATTTGCGTGTTTTAATAAAATTTTCTTTATTATTGCTTATCTGTTGCATACCATGAACCTATATTTTGGAAATGGGCTTAAGAAAATTGTGTTTTTTTTGTGATAATTATATCAATTAGTGTAATTGTATTGTTGATAACGTTCCTAAGACGGTTTTTACGGTGTATACGTTAGAAGGTCAGAGAAAGCATTGTTAAAACTGAAAGTGGGATTCTTGGTGGGTGTTTTTTTGTGTGTACCCCATAGAAGAGGCACAGAAAGGAAATAGCTCAAGTTAAAGTTAAACCCTTGTGTTATATGTGGTGAATGTTGGACGGCTTCAAATGGGCTGTAACTACGTTATATCACGAATTACTTATGTTTTTGTGTGTAAACCATAAAGTGCTGGGGATTATAGAAAATGATTCAACCTTTTCCGTTTCGATTTAAATTAAGAGACTGTTGGAAGTCAGTTAAGGCAGGTAATTTTGTTGTGGTGATAAATTAAAAGGTTTTCGTGGTGAAAACCAGAAAAAGTTAGCGAAAGGCTAGTTAAAGGGACGAGTGCCCTTAGGTTTGAATTAAAATGGATAGGTGCCGTTTTGATCGCGTGTCTTAGCGTGAAATTAAGTTTCACACTACAGATCCAAGAGGATGCTGAATATTGATGAACTTGTAATTCCGAGTATAATGTGATACCAAGATTATGAAGTTTGTATCCATTTATTAGAGTAGTTCTAAATAATATATTTTTGGCCCTAACTGATGTTCTCAGAGCACAGGGTAAAACCTTATGTGATTAACTTTATTAGTTGTAGCTGAGCGTGTTATGTTTTTTTAAAGAATCCCTGTTCAGGGGTTACAATGAAATGGCCTTGGCCATACAGCCCTGCGATCATAAGATCATTCACAGAAAAGGTTGGTAGGGACAACGTACACGCTGACTGTTTAGGCAGGAGGCTATCGGAAGAAAATTACTAAAGACGTAAATGTAAATATTCTAGTGTTTAATTGTTTTATATCGGGTATCATTTTTTTATTAATTTTGCTACCTCTAATGACTATCAGGTGAACCATGTCTAATCAATACCTTACAGTTTTGCCATTGAGACAAAAGACTTATGAGGGTAGGGGTTGTGAGGAATCATTGATTCTCACAATTTATAGTAAAACCCTCTCAATCAATTCACGCTTCAACAGGAAACAACCGTAGAATACAGAGGAAATACAGCGGACAACCCAACGCCAGAAGCAATCGTCCCAGACAATGCACGCTTGGAGACGAGGCGACAGTATGTCTGAGATTTTGGACATAAAGTTCGAAAGACATTAGTTTCGATCAACCCCTTGATCGATGATGATCGGGGAAGATTAAGTGACCTAAAGCAACCAGCTGATGTGCTGACGAAGGACTCTTAAGCACCAATCGACCCTCTGAAAAGTGATGTCACTTTAAAGGCGCCAAAAAAACGCTTTTAAATATCGCGCGATCGCAGCGCTAGAGCTACGAGTTGTGTCGCTACGAACTAAAAAGGGCAGTCAGCATCCAGACCTGCATCTAGAGGTCGCTACTCCGGCATTGAAGACGTAGCTTACGATTCTTTTTAAGTTCTCAGGCGAGGCAAAGTTTTTCGACACCTTGTCGATCGCAATTTAAGTGTTCGTACGAGGCAAAAGCTTTTTCGACACCCTGTCGATCGCAATTAAGTCCTTTTGAGAGGCCAAGATTTTCTCGACTCGTTCCCAGGAACCGTTATAGCTATTGAAAATACCTTATGTTTTAGATCTCAGACGGATTTGTTCGCTAAATTATCAGCGGTATAGAGACTCCTAGCTGGAGTAGTTGCCACGTGTCCTGCTGAGATCCTGATAGGAAGAAATAGACTCTAGTGTTTTGACCAAGTACCGATAATATCGACCGATGTTCTTCGGCGGAAAATTGATCCCTGCACGTTATTTAGAGTGTAACCCCTACAGTTTTATAAATAATTTCATCTACTTCATATCATTTTAATAAATCATTTCACATAATATTTATGGATTGTATCGTCGTTTCCTATACGCTACCATTCGGCGAATGCCTTACAATATGTATGTATGTATGTATTTATGCATGCATATATATATATATATATATATATATATATATATATATATATATATATATATATATAAATGTGTGTGTGTAAGTAAAAGAGCTTGTCCATTTGTTTGTACGCTATAGAATCATAGACTGTTTCACCCACCGGGACCAAATTCCGCACAGTTAATGTTTAGAAGCCGAGAAACTTAACCCATTTAAGACTGGCGTTGCGAAAACGCAACATTATTTTCTGTATTTTTTAAAGTCATGTTCAAAATTTTGTACGTCTAAAGTAACATTTTTATTTTATTCTCTATACTTCAATTGATTATAATAATTTTTTTGTTTCCTCATTTCCCCACTTTTAGCACTTGCAAAAAATGGTTTTTTTCTGGTGTTTTGAAAGGGAAAAAAATGACCATTTTCAAATAATAACCTTAGATAGCAGCACATGATAAATTTCCAATTTGATACTTGTTCCGAGTTTACTAGAGACTAAAGAATAAAATGGCTTCAACAGATAAATCATAATTTTTGTTTTTATGTTTCTCAATTCGTATTTTTAAAAATGTTGCGAAAACGCAACATCAGTCCAAAGTGTATTACTTATTTTCAATGTGTTTTATTAGTGCTGCCAAGAGTTTCATGCAGTAAATTGGTATTGTTTGCATTTCGGATAAGTTTGTCTCTAGAAAAAAGCGATTTTTGACATTGGAAGAGACATTGGAGTATTTTCATGGGCTAGATGATGATATTTCAGAATCGTCCTCAACAGAAGCTAATGAGGAACCATAATTCGTCATTATCCCTCCAGATCCGGATGATTTGACGGATAAAGAAGATATTGATGATAATATTTTATGTGAAAATGTCGAATAACCTAATGACATTGCAGGTGAAATCGACATTTTTCTTTCTAATAAATGTAAAAGTAAACAATATAGTAAGTAAAAGGAGCATATTGTATGGGAAAAAGGGAGACTCGACATGGATCTAATGAATTCTAAAATAAGTTTATTAGAGTTTAAGAGATCTATATCTTTGAGAGAGCCATATATGTGATAAAAAGGCTTGAAGAAATGCCAATGATTTCTGTTTTACCTGAAACTTCACATATTGGAAGACCATCTTCAATCCAAAATGTAATTCTCAACGAAACTCGGAAAAACCGTATGGGCCATATTATTACTAAAAATAGTAAAAATATACAAAAAAATGTAAACACTGCAAAAGTCAAACAATTTCTGTATGTAATAAGTCTAATGTACCTCTTCATGCTAAATGTTTGAAAAATTTTAAAATGTTTTTAAATTTTTGTACAATTTTAAATTTTTTTATTTTTAAAATTTTTATATCGCTTTGGACTGATGTTGCGAAAACGCAACATTTTGTAACTCTCGTAAAAATAAATTTAATTTTATGGAAACAACTTATTTGTGTAATTAATGTTCTAAGAAGTGTTAAAACACTGTTTGGTGAATTTCCAATAAAGGGAACATGGAGCGGTCCCAAACGGGTTAACGCAGCAAAAGCGAAGTTTGGGGCTCAATTAGTTTTATAATTTAATTTTTTAAGGATTTTTTGTGCCCCTAAGACTTGCGCGTACCCTCTGTGGATACAGACCGTTCTCCACAACATGTTATCAGTGAAATTCCGAACCTATCCCCCGCGCGGTTATTACCAACCCCTCTACCCCGCGCGGGGGAAGAGGGGTTGGAAATAACCATGAAGATTCATGGCAATAAACTTTGGCCATGCCTAACTGACTGACTGACTGACTGACAGATAACGCACAGACCAAACCGTTGGACATAAAGATCTGAAATTTTGTATGGCGATTCTTCTATAATGGAGTCTGTAGTGGAGGGGTGCACTGAGAAAGATTTTTGAAAAATTCTTCTTCCATTTTTAAAAATTAAATTTTTAAGCTGTTTTTCTAATCTTTTTTAAGTTTGCAATTAAAATGATGATCCGAAGGTTATAAAATTTATATCACGAGAAAGATCATAAAAATTCCTTTAATACGAATTCTTTTTCGAATCTTTATCTCCCTTTTCTGATTTTTGGGGAATTTTTAAAGATTAATCTTTAGAATTTAATTTATGAAATGCTGATCACGCGGTTTCTTTTCTTTTTCTGATACTTTTAATTAATTTTGCGTCACGTGCATAACAACGAAATACATTGACAAAAGAAATATTAAAATACGGTAAAAGATAAAATTTAACCACTACACTAACTGAGATGGGAGTTTTTTCAGAATGCAGTTCAAATTAGTATGTTTTAACACAACTTTCCCGGCTCAGCTTTCTGTCCTTTGTTATTTGCAGTTTTTCTCATCGCTTGAACTGGTTTACAATTTGCTTTTTCTACGGTTTTTGGCCTTAGGAAAATTAAAAACCGAATTACAATTCGCTTTTTAAACGGTTTTTGACCTTGGGAAAATTAAAAACCGAATTACAATTTTTTTTTTTCAACGGTTTTATGGCCTTGGGAAAATAAAAAACCGATACGTTTTTTGGCCTATCGACAATAAAAAATCGAATCACCAAACTAAGGAAAATAGGCTTCATGTGGAATCCCTCCTTACTTTAATTTAATAAAGGGGATAATGCATCTTGCACTTTACCTCTTGGGTGATGTGGAAAAAACTGAAAATTTAAGGGAAAAATAAATACTAAAGACAAATGTAAATTATAAAACTTATTTCTAATTAAACAGTGGATCAAACAAATCAAATTAAATCTAATGAAACAGTATCTAACAAATATAATTAAACTGTAAACTTAATTAATCCAAACGTGCGAATCACGCAACACTGTGTGATTAATTCTCAATAAAATCACACGTATAATCAGACGAAGGTCCGCAGGCTCAAAGTTTCTTTCTTTCTTATTGTTTGTATATCATTTCAGTAGAAACGCGCTAAGCGCAATCTGTCTAGCCAGATGAACATGAAGAGCGGGGGGTGCAGCCTAGTAATTTTTTGATGGAATGCATCAAAATATTTTCATTTATATATCTACTCGGGCAACGCCGGGCAATAATGCTAGTATATATATATATATATATATATATATATATATATATATATATATATATATATATATACACAGGGTGATTATAATTAAAGTTTAAGTTTCAAATCTCTATAAAAAAAAGAACCACTGATGAGAATGGCGTCATATTTGAACGGCATGTTATTGAGGAAGGCGGAAAGCGAATGGCAGAAGAAAAAATTTTGTTTCAAATTTTAGCAACAGATGGCGCTGTAAGCGACAGAATCACGACGAGAAATGATTCGGAAAACAACGGCTAAGGTGTAAATTACATATTAAAACGTATTGACAAATTAGAATTGTTGAGTAATTTTATTTGAATGACTGTACATATCACATCGAAAGGGACAAATCGGTTTCAAGAGTTTTTCCACGACATACCGCATAAGAAGCATTCATCAAAGAAGTTCGGAAATGTCGCGCGACAGGTACAAAACATGTTCAATATGGTGTCCACTGTTGTGTGCAACAAGTTGAAAGCGACAAACAGCATGTTCCACAACGGATCGCAGTGTCTCCGGGGTGATTTTCAGAATGTGTTGCGAAATGCGTGCCGTTAATTCCGCTAAATTTGCAATTGGAGCACGGAACGCAACATCTTTGAGATAACCCCACAGCCAGAAGTCACACGGAGTAAGATCAGGTGATCGGGACGGCCAGGCTGTAGGGAAATGACGGCTGATATTTCGAGCATTTCCGAAATGGCGCCTCAGCAGCTGCTTTACGGGATGTGCAATGTGCGGAGGAGCGCCATCTTGCATAAAAATGATTTCATCCACACATCTATGCTGTTGCAGAGCTGGAATGACGTGGTTGCGCAAAAAAGACGCATAGCGCTGACCAGTGACGGTAGCGGTAACAGGACCGGAAACACCCGTCTGCTCGAAAAAATATGGCTGTAGGATGAATGATGCTGTAAAGCCGCACCACACCGTGATCTTTTCAAGTGGTACAGGGTCCGTTGCCAGTGGATTTTCTGTTGCCCATATTCGGCAATTCTGGGTATTAACGTACCTTGTCAGATGGAAATGGACTTCATCTGTCCACAAAATGTTCCACGGCCATTCATTATCCACTTCCATGCGACCAAGAAATTCTAACGCAAACGTCTCCCTTGCTGGCAGGTCAGACGGAAGCAACTCCTGCACATGGTCAATTTTATACGGATAGCATTGCAGGATGTTTCATACAATTTTCAGCACCGTGCAATTAGGCCTGTCCAATGTTCGGGCAATTCCTCGTGCACTGCACGGTTGCACACCACCGGCTGACCCCTCCTGGAATGCTGTGGACACTTCTTCAACTACCTTCGAATGCACTCGTTTTCTCCCTGTACCAGATTGCACATCAAACAAACCTGTCGTTTCGAATTTTTGCATCATTTTCTTCAGACCCACGACACTCATTGGAGCAACGCCTTCTTTTATACCCTTCAGTGTCCTGAACTTTTGTAGAGCTACTCTTGCACAATCATCGTTCTTGTAATACAGCTTTACCAGCAGAGCGCGGTCCTGCAGTGAGACACCCATGGCGAACGTCTGAGACGCGAAATGAGGAACAGCCGTGTACCTGGCGGTTTTATAATACTGAAATGTGTCGTGCGCATGACAGGTATTTTAATTTACATCTTCTTCCGCTTACAGCGCCATCTGTTGCTAACTTTTGAAACTAAATTTTTTTCTTCTGCCATACGCTTTCCGCCTTCTTCATTAAAATGCCGTTCCAATTTGACGTCATTCTCATCAGTGGTTCTTTTTTTATAGTGTTTTGAAACTTAAACTTTAATTATAATCACCCTGTATATATATATATATATATATATATATATATATATATATATATATATATATATATATATATATATATATATAGATAGATAGATAGACAGATAGATAGACATACCTTAGACAATTATAACACATTCTTTACTACGCGAACCGGAAGAGTCTGTTGTTCATGAAGTCAATACTACTGTTTTGTACCCATCGAGATTACATAAAAATCAATAGTATTACCTTTAATGTAAAAAATATAAAGAATGTTGCTATTTTCTCTATTTCCCAATCAGTTCCGTCATGCAAGACTGATATTACATAAGATGACTCAGGAACTGGACCTCGTAGTATCCTTGTCACGGAACTGTAAGCATATATCTATTTTTCCTTTTCTGAGGCAGCGCAGAAGGGCTGATAATATAATATGTGATAAAGCAATTTTTTTTTATATTGCTAGAGAAGAATCGAGCTACAGTGTGTATAAAAAGATCTAACTTTAAGATAATATAACTTGTGAAGACAGGAATTATTATAATTTTTATTGTTTTTAAACATTCCTTAGTCAGTATTTATCATGTTACCATAAAAAACGTACATATCGCACACACATTCACATATTCCACAATATAACTAAAGGAGTGGCGACATGTTTCGAACTAAATAATAGTTTATCGTCAGGTCGGGGATCATTAGGTGTTATTGTTACCAGTGACGTACCAGGGATTCTTTCCTGGGGGGGGGGGGAAGATGAACGGATAAAAATATTTTCAATGCAAAATCAATATTCATAATGCAATTTCTATTTCTTTGAGGAGACAGGGCCCCTTAGCCCAAGCCCTGGGTGCGCCACTGATTGTTACTATGAACAATTCACAAAACGGTTGTGAATTTATTGTTGCATAGTAGCGTTAAGGCTGCTGTGTACTAACCCTATTGGATTAGCTCCCCCATGGGTTAACTAATCCCCCATTGGATTAGTTAACCCATGGAAAAAATTAGCCTACTATTTACAGCTACATAAATGCCAATAATCCAATAAAAATGATATTTTCTGATAGCCTGAATATTTCTGCGTTTAAAACTCCCTGTGCAGATTGTTGCCGAATAATTTAAAGTTTAAAATATCACTTGTATTTTTTTTAAACGAAAAGTGCCTCAAGATGTTTAGTTTCTTTTTATATTACAGAGTAGAATTTTTTTTTGAATATCTTTAAATCCAAGTCGGCAATAATTGGACAAATTTTCCATATAGGTTTAACATTGAGGTGAGCGAATCCAATTGGGTTAGTTCACAGCTGTCTTAGACACTTATGCACATACTGTTATTGAAATATTAACTTTTTAAGAATAGTTTTATTTACATAAATTTCAAAAATTCTATATTAATATTGATTTATTTTATAATTTGACCAAGTTGTGTTTTCCTGTTGGCATTTTTCTCAAGTTTTCTGTAAGTCATATGGAACGTAATCTGTTACTAAATACAAACTATTGCTAATACATGCAATTTTAATTTAATGATTTAAAAATATAAAAAATAATTTTAATCTTTTTCATATCAAATAATGGAATAATCACGCTTTATTTGTGACTGTAAATGAAACACAAGACATGTTAATTCCTTAACAGAGCTTAAAATCTTTCCGATAAGTAAAAGTAATTGAAAATATTTCTTCGCTTTTAAGCCATTAATTAATGAATGGTTACAGGCCATAAAAACAATCTGTAATTTTTTAATAATAAAACTCTTATTCCTTTTGGCGTATTTTTCAGTACGAGGAAAACAAATTTAGCCTCCTCCTATATAGTTTTATTTGCATGAAGAAGGAGTACTTGAGCTCAGTATTGAATAAAATTTTTAAAAAAATCATATTTGGATATATTTTCAGAAAGAATCAAGCGAAAGGAAAAAACTCTTAAATTGAAGGAAACGTAGACATCTCTTAATGCTAAATCACCCTGTTGGATGAAATTAAATTCTGGTTTCATATGAAAAGACATTTTTAATGAAATGCCTTTTTAAAATTTTGAAAGGTTTTAGAATTAGTTACGCCAGCACAGGTATACTAAAGGACTCAAAAAATAGTTGGAAAGTGTAAAAATAATGACAAAAATACAAACGAATTGTATTTAAAATTAAAGTTTTAAAAGTAAATATTTTAAGTATAATTTATAAATAAATTATGAATAGTTATTTTGATTTCTCTAAATGTTGAATGTCTATTTTTCACTTAGTGTGAAAAGTTTATCTAGTTTGAATAAAATAAATTTTACCCTTCAAATAGCTAATTTACATTGACCTGTTAATAAATTAAAAACAATGTTACAGTGTTACTAAAGTGTTTTATATATATATATATATATATATATATATATATATAGATAGATAGATATAGATAGATAGATAGATATATATATATAAAGCGGAGGCACTTTTCGTGAAACATCCGCCTACACTACACCGCAGTTTACCGTCCATTTTCTTATGCGGGCACCATTATAAAGGCGAACAGTGTTACCCGTATGAACGGACAACACAAGTGGAGGCATCTTTTGTGGCGCGACGCCGGGTTTCGATCCGAGAACCATCATCACCGGAAACCAGCCCGCTGTACCACAGAGCTGCCACAATCCCGTGTTATTAAACCTAATAGGTAGCAAAATAATCTGGCCAAGGCTAAAGTGCAATATTTTCCCCAAATACTTCTATACCTAGGAACATAGTTTGTAAAATTTGCTCTTCTCGTGGAAGACACATAAAGGCTTTACAAATAATAGAAATTATTTTTTTACTTTTTTTGTCATTTTCATCTAATTTCACTGAAGGAAGAGAAACTCCTCTGAATCCATCAAAATCCAATGGAATACATAATAATAATGTGTGTTTTTTCAGATAAGGAAATTGCGCAGTAACTATTTGCCAAGATTAAGATTTGAACCCAACACTAGATGCCAATTACTTACAGAGTTTATAAGACCATATAAACAAGTATTATTTAAAAAAATTTCCCTTCCAGTGCTGGTTATTCTATCTCCTATAACCAGCAATACATATTTTTACCAGTCAGGTGTGCTGGATTTTGTTTCAATGATGGTTTGTGGTCAAATTGTCCGTAATAACCTACCATCATACTTTTCAGTGGTAAATTCAGTGGCTACAATAAAGGTATTTTTTCTAGAAACATAATTTGAAACTGAACATTTGAACTTCAAATCTGCTATTGTTCTATTAAAACACTCTCTATGAATAAAGGAAGGTATTTTTTTTTCAATAATTTCCCTCATTTCATATTTAGAAAAAAAGGCTGAATCTTCTTTACTTTTATCTTGTATGAGACATACTATGTGTCATACAAGTTTTGTACAATAGTTGTTTATATCATAAACGAATTAAAAATCAAATAGTCACATTTGGAAATCATAAAAGAATGCATGGTAATTTCAGCTATTTCCGTGGGGATTTATACTTAACAAAACGATGAATATGTTGTTCATTAATATATATCAGAAGATTTAAAAATAATCAACATGGCAGAATTACTCTATATTATGCCTATAAAAGATGCTGCAATAGGTATCAGTTTGGGTGAAAAGTAGACTTATTTACAATAGACAAAAAAGTAATTTTTATTTGAATCCATACATTTTATTTTCACTCAATGTATTTATACTAGAATATTAAACTTTTTTTCAATGAGTCGCATTTAAAAAATCCATACAGCTAACAGGGTGGTTAGAAATAAGCGATTTATCTGCTTGCAATACACATCACTTAAGAACGAAGGAATCAGAATGATAAAAGTTTCTTGAAAGGGATATTTAAAATAGCAGTATTCGGGATATTGTCGCAGTATTTTATTCTTTAACATAAGACATGCTACATAATTTCTTTCTGGTTCATTTATCCTTAAGTGGGGTGATAAAAATCAATAGGTTGGCTCAAAAAAAGCCTTCATTTTTCATAGTTTATACCCGGTTGTAAACTATTGATTTTACAATTTTCATAAATCTTGGTACTTTTCACTATCCATGCTGATTTATCATCTTTATTTTTTTTTGTTTGTATAATACTGGTATCAGAAAATATGAAAATAAAACTGTGTGTATGCCCTTTTATTAGATACCTTGATTTTATTTGTAAATTTTTCGATTTACGTTTAATACAGTTCACATGTAACCTGAATGAATTGAACTTTTTCAGACTTTCAGAAAGTAAAGAGTGATAACTATTGAAGAGGGTGTACAGTGAGATATGGATGTTGAAGTTCTGTACAATTGAAGGCACCATTTCTGTACTATTGAAGTGAATTTCTGTACAATTGAACCTTTTGGGTACAATCACTATATTGTATACGGTCACTATTGTGTATGGTCACTATTTTGGTAGAGTCAAATGTTTTTAGCTCGAAGGACCTTTGTTCTGTTGAGTGAAAGATGAAGTACACCAGAAATGTTCACAGCACGAAAGTTCTATAAAAGAATGAAGATTTGTCTATCGTTTAAGATGTAGAAATGACAGTTCGTCAAGGCAGGCCGGAACATTTAAGACGCAAGTCCGTCTCTTACGGAGAAAAAAAATCTTCATTCAACTGTAGCCGTAAATGGTTCTTCAAGAAAAATATTAGCGATGGTACATAACAAGTAGAGAACCGGAAGATTTTGCATAGTGGAAGTACAAGATTTGCTGAGGAAACAAACGTTGAAGATCATTGTGCCGCAGGATTGAATTATCACAGGTTTGGAAGCTGCTCACAACTACTCTTTATAAAAATAAATACTGAGGAAGAAAACTTCTTCAAAAACGACTTGTTGGTAGAAAAAAATAAGTTTTTATTCTTCTTGATAAAAATATGAAATATATCTTGACTACTGAATTATAACAGGAACAAATAAAAGTAATGCTACATACTAGAAAAGAGCTTCAGGTCTACACGACCACTTATTAGAAGATCATCAAAAATAAAATAATAGTATTGAAGGAATTTCCTTTTTAAAGTATATATACACAAGTATCAGATCAATAGAATACACTCGTACTCACTATTCGACAATAAAAAATACATCCCCCTCACCAAGCCACGGCCAAACCAAAAAGGACCGAAAGCCCGGCTCAGGGTCTCTTAGAGCAAGTTTTTATCTACCAAGCAATTCTGAATCTCTGCCTCGCATCTCTTTTTTTTCAGCCCTGGACAACGCAAGGAGAGAAAGGTTGCCGTACAACCAATCTCGCCAAGGCGTGCAGAAGGGAGAGGAGAAAGACAACCTTAACAGCGCCTCAACACATTGCCAACACCTTGTGTCCATAAAATAAAATACGCGAAGCATCGCCAAAACTGGATACCTTAAGTACCACATTCCTCTTGCCAGAAGAAAATGCCAGAAGAACCCTTTTAAGGAGTTTCATTGGCCGAGACTGGCTGAGCTTAACCAATCAGAGGAGCTGGTCAAGCAGCGCGAAGCCCAAACGCCTGTTCAGAGAAAAACTGTTTCCCATGCAAGATACTCGTAATAAATTATGTTCGCCGCAGGCGCGGAAAAGGGAAACTGGAGCCTTTAGCATTAAAAAGACCCATCAATGCTGTTAACAAAAACACGGAAACAGGGAAGAAAAGACATCTTATTTCGTGGACACGAGGGTAGCAATTAGGGGACCTAGCTGACAAAGACTTAAAGAATATAAGACGGCAAATTGCACTGCCAGATGTTAGAAGATAGGCTATTCTCAATTACCGACCGAACGGACTTAAAGGTTACAGAGACCTCCCATGACTAAGAGCCTGGGAAAAAAATAAATTACTATCAGATAAGGAAAGGAAACATAACTAGCAGATTTAAGATTAAAATTAAAGTTATAATTTAAAGTTTAAGAGAACTACACAAATTAAATTAAATTAATCAAAATAAAGGAACCTGTAACGAATTCCTCGTTACAGAACTCTCCCCTGTCCAGAGATGAAAAAAAAATTACAAATCACCACATATTAATTTGTGGAAAAACCAATAGCATACATAATACGTGAGACACATTTGATCTCAAAAAAAAAATTTCATATAAAATACATATAGTGAATACAAAGGGAAAAAGTAATATATAAGGATATTATAAATGTAGTATCAATACAAAGATAGTAATTCATACAAGCATGGTGAATTTTACAAAAATAGTAGTGATTAATGCTTGACAAAAAAAAAAATGGCGTAACACAGTACCTTAAAATTTTTATGTACATTTGTACTAATTAAACTTATAGTTGCATATCATAGTCAACAAAATAAATTAAACACTTGAAATTTCATATCATTTCAAGAAGGTAAGTTAATTTGGTCTTACCAAAGAATGATGAGTTCAATATATCTAATTGAAGAAGATTGGATCTCATATCCACTAATAATCAAAATATTGGATGTTATTTTATTAATATTCAATGTAGAATATCATATATTCATACTAAAAAATTGGAAGTAATATCCATTTGCATTCAAAAAAAAATATATAAGATGTCATATCTATTAATATGCATCAAAATTGCTACACACAGAGTGAACTAAACAAACATAATTGTCGTAACAATACTAACAAGAATTCCCACGAAACATAGACGATGATTCTAAGAAGTCTATTGCGGCAACTTAACCTACCAGAGGTATGGGAATTCGAATCTTGACAGTTACTTAATTAGTAATATATAAAAAATCCACAAGGGGAAGGAAAAAAATATGTCACTCAACTAAATATGCTATATGGCCAAAATGCTCATAGCTAATAATATAATAAAAAAAACATAAACCTTATCTGGTTTATGCACATGTACATGCTTTAAGTGTGAGCTAAAAAAAATGAAAAGTGAATGCATAAGAATGTAACCACAAACTGTCAAAGTTTATAAGTGACCAGTTGGGTACAAACAATAAAAAAGTCAAAATTAGGTAAATTAGGATCAGTAATGTTTCCGCGAAGGATTATGACACCTGAAACCTAACAAAATATATGCACCAAGACAGACTCCACTCAAGGGGGAAAGCTGTGCAAAAGGAAGAATGACTAGGACACCTAGCCTTAAGTAAATTCCTAACTTCAAGTGAAGGGTTAAAAATAAAATTAAACTTGATCAAAAGATCATCCTATACCAAGACAGAGCTTGAATCACATAAAATTCCTTGGCCAAAAGAAAGTATATGATACTGTCCCAATAAGGTTGGTGACTTCTATCTTGCGCATGGAAATTTAATTTTACAAAAAAAAATAGAAAACAACAAAGTAGTAATATTACACTAGGGGAAAACTGAAAAGTAAAAATAATAGAAAAATAAAAATGAAAGTGGTTTGCAGAACTAGCGTACATCTCACTACATTGCAAAAAAATTTAGGGCTATGGAACTAACTGCACTCAAAAAAAAAGAGGGAAGGTAGTAGTGAACATGAAGTATAGGATAGTCATAGTCGGTATAAGATAACTTGTCAAAAATTGACAAAGTGAGGTATAAAAAATAACAAAAAATATAACACATAAAATATAGTTCAGTTAAGTATTAGGGATTTTACACATAAATACACAATAAAGTTTGCTTGTAATATTTAAACACAACAAAATATAGGAAAGAAAGATCTTGATAGGATATATTAAAATACATGAATGTCCATAGAGTTGATATGGAATTATTTGGTTCCTATCATTTGTTTACATTGATACCTTGTTTTTTCAACAAACTTAAATAGAAGATACTGACTTTTTAATACCATTAATATACACCATGTAATATGTACAAGCATAATCTTACCAATTGAATGAGTGACTGATAACATTCTCAGGTAATACCAAAAGAAATTTGTGTCAAGGCAAAAAAAATATTTTTCAGTGAAGAGTAATAAAAAATATGTCAATACCATAGTAATACAGATGTTATTTGCTAAATTATACTAATACAGTTGTTATTTGCTAATGCTAATGCTAATGCCTTATACCAATACTTTCAGCCATCGTTGCATTATAACAACCAAATACAAACATCAAATCAAACAAAATATCTAAGCAAAACAAAAATTATAACATTGATAAAAGTAAACCAATGGATGAAGCAAAATGTGCAACATATTACACTAATAAGTGATAATATCACTATGAAGTTGATTACATTAGAGAATTATCTCTGTTGAAGTATTTCATAACAAAATTATACCTAAGTTACAACTTATAACCTTGAAATCATATGTTGATGAAGCAAGAATTTGACAGGTATGAAAGGAACAGAAGGAAAATTAATCTTTCTTTAGAACAATTGAAGCATTAAACTTAATTTAACATTAGTTGACCATATTAAGGTTTTCCATATCAAGTGACTCAACATTAAGTGTTGGAACTAGTTAATAGAAGCTTACATTATTAAGAAACAATTGTAAACATTCAGAGAGCAGTACAATTTTAGAATTTTGAATAATGTTGGCAAAAAGGAATATACTCAAAGAAACAAAATTACAGTGGGGAAAAAAATATCCTACACAACGCCAGCATTGGAAGGAACGAAAGAAGTGATATTAGGGAGCTCTCCTAACACACAACCAAAAAAAAATCACTGTAAAACTGTAGACCTCAAGAAATACCTATTTTGCTGAGGAGGAGAAACTTTAAACATTAAAGGAGCAGAAGAAGATTCATTTAAGTGAGCTTTTCTAGCAGGAGCAAAATGGAGACGATCAATATGAATTTTAGTAAGAGGAGCCAAAGGATTTGAGAGTAGTCTTATCGAATAAGTAACTACAGAGTGGCGTTTAATAACTTCATATGGACCAGTGAATTTCTTATTGAACCTGTCTTTAGATTTCACATACACAATATTTCCTGGAGAGAGTACACGTAACTTAGCATGTTGAAGTTGTTTGTTATTTTGAATTACACGTTTATCAGTTAAATTTTGATAAACCGTTGTTGTACCTGATGCATATTTTTGAACAAATTGTTTAAATATTGAGGTTTGTCGAGCTGTTCGACAGATTTTTTGTAACAGAAATTATCAAAGATCAGTGCAACTTCTCGACCAAAATGCAACAAAAACGGAGAATAATTAGTCGAAGAATGGTGTGAACCATTGTACAAATGTTGATGAAGAAGTACAGCATGTTTAAAAGGAACACCTTGCTGTAGAAGACAATTAATTGTAGATTTTGCAGAAAGATTAGTTCTTTCACAAATAGCATTCGCCTTAGGGTTACCCACAGTGGTATGGTTTAATTTAATCCCAATAGTTTTAGTAAAGGAAGAGAAAATTTCAGATGTAAATTGAGTACCAAGATCTGTTAAGATTAAAGAAGGTCTACCAAATTTACAAACATAACTTAATAAACACTCAGTGACTGCCTCCGTTGTAATTTTGACAAGAGGAAAAAGCTCTAAATGCCTCGAGAAAAGATCAATTATGGTCAAAACATAAGCATTATTTTTAAAAGGGCCAAGAATATCCATAGACACAGCCTCGTTAGGTAAAGTGGGAATGGGATTAGCCTGAAAAGGTGCTGATACAATGGTGTGAGGCTTATTAAGAGAACAAAGGTGACAAGATTTTACAAAATTCACTGTATCAACATACATACCTTGCCAAAAGTAACGAGCTTTTACAAAATCATATGTCTTTTCTATGCCAAAATGAGACACATGACAAATTTTAAGAACTTTAAATTTTAAAGAGTGAGGAACAACAATAATATGAGAATTAGTATTGATATTAGTTTTATCCCAGCATAATAATTTAGAATCATCATGAATATAATAATCGGTGAATTTAGAAGACTTAGCAGAGTTGGGTTGATTTAGATAATTAATAATTTTGATCAATTTTGAATCCCGACTCTGTTCTGCCAAAAATGTGGATATGGAGATATCCATAGGAGGGTCATTAGTGATGGGAATTGCTGGATGATTTTGAATAGGGTCAGTAGTTAAAGCATTAACAGTAGTTATAGGAAGAACATCCTCACTATTAATAATTTCAGGATTAGTGGCTAAATTTTGAGAAGGAGGGTCACAAGTGAGGCGAGAAAAATAGTCTGCCAAAACATTAAGTTTACCAGGGATATGTTCATAAATGATGGAATATTCACTCATTTCGAGTAACCATCTAGTAACAATATCAGTAGGAGAAGAAGTATGCTTATAGTTGATGAGAGGTTTGCTATCAGTTAACACTGTAAAAGTTCTGTTGTATAAGTAATACTTAAATGCAATGATGGACATATAAAGTGCAAATAATTCTTTCTTGAGAGTGGAATAATTTTTCTGACCTTTTGTAAGAGATTTACTAAAATATGAAATAGGTAATAACTTATCATCAAACTTCTGCATCAAAATACCAGAAATTGCCAAATTTGATGCATCAGTGTTCAAATAAAAATTCTGATCCCACATGGGTAGTTTGACAAAGGGTTTGGAAAAGAAAATGGACTGAAGGTTATTGAAACATTCTTGCAGATAAGGAGACCAAATGAATTTAACCTTAGGTGAAGTGACGTCAATTAACGGTTGAGTAAGTGCAGCAAAATTTGGAATAAGTGAACGATAGAAACCACAAACTCCTAAAAAGCGTTTTACTTGTCGTTTAGACGTAGGCACAGGAAAAGCAGTTATTTTAGTGATGTTATTATCAATAGGAAATATAGCATTATCTTTAATATGGAAACCAAGAAAATCAATCGTTGTCTTATGAAATGAGCACTTGTGCGGAGATAAAGTCAGATTAAATTTTGAAATTACTTCAAGCAATTTAGCAATCTTGGACAGAGATTCCTCAAATGAATTAGCACCAATAACTAAATCGTCTTGATATGCAAAGAGACCTGGCAGGTTTACTTGTTCTAAAACATTATCTATTAAATTTTGAAAGGTACTTGCCGCTGTTTTAAGACCAAAAGGAATACGTTTAGAAAAATATGACGCAAACGGAGTAGTGAATGCTACAATTTTTTGGAGATCTTTAGGAAGATCTATTTGCCAATAGGCGTTTCCGAAATCAAGGGTGGAGAAGTATTTAAATTTTGACAAATTAGAGATTATGGTTGAAATTTTAGGGAGGGGATAGGAGGAAGATTTAATGACTGAATTTAACAAACGAAGATCTAATGCAAGCCTAAAGGTGGGTGGGGCAGAAGAATCAAGAGATTTTTCTTAACCATGAGCATTGGACATGCCCATTCACAATTACCTCGTTCAATAATACCTGCACTCTGCATTTCGTTTAGTTGGTCCAAAGCAGTTTGCTGTAAGGTTTGAGGAATAGGGAAAGGAAGAGTCCTAATAGGAAAATTTTGAGTTAAGGAAATGTGAGGTTTAACTCTATCAGTGTGCCCTAAGGTTGACAAATCCTTAGAAAAGGCAGCATAATTAGTTAACAAAATATTTAATAACTGTTGTTTGTGGTCACACGACAAATGGTCTAATTTGAAGTCAGATGAAGAAAGCATTTCTTTTCGCTTACTCAGAATCTCAGGAGTAGTAGAAATAAAGTTGACAACATGTTCCAAAGAATTACAAGAAAAATCAAAGTCAGAAGGAGTATTATTCTCAACATTAGAATTTATAGGAGGTTTGTCAATTAGGTCAAAATCACACATATTTCCTATAATGGAATTTTTACTCAAATGAAGTTGTTTAGCATCCCTATTTTCAATAAATATATAAAAGTGATTTAAAATAGGTTCCTGACAAGTATTTTCAAATTTATGTAATGAAGGATGACAAATAAATTGTTTAGAATTTGGTAGAAAAAGAGCTTCATTGAAATTAGTAAGGGTTTTCACCTTAACATATTGACTATCGTCACATTCTAAGATAACTTTTTCACATACCATAACTACATTAGATGCAACTTCATTACCTTTATCATTTTTCACACATAAATTATCACTCACAAGTACATTATCAGCATATAAATTAAAACATTGTGCAGTAGAAGAGATATCAACATTATCAGCAAAATCATTATGCATACTTATTTTGTCATTGAAGTTGGAAGAACAGTTCTCTGGTGCAGTATCACAAAAATTAGAAGAATTATCTCTCAGATTATTATTATTAGGTTTAATATTATGATTACTCTTAGTATTAAGATTAGGTGAGTCAGTGATGGTTGAATTGAAATGAACAGAATTATCAAAGGAATTTTGAATCAAAGGTATGGTTTCAGAGTTAATTTTAATTGCATTTAGTTTATGATCTAGTATTACATTGTATTTGTTGAGAAAGTCATACCCAATTAAGATATTGAATTTAGATGTTGACAGATCTGTTAAGAAAAAGGTGTGTTTAAATGACTTCCTGGAGAATTTGATAGGCAATTCAACACAAGCAGAATATTGTAGAGTAGAGTTAAGGGTTTTAATGGTTACAGCTCTAGAGATTATTCTGTATTTAAGTTGTGATTTCATTGAATTAAATGTATTTAAATCAAACAATGACAAACTCGAGCCAGAATCTAACAGTGAAATTAGGACATTATCTTTTAAATATACATACACCAGAGGTAAGGAATAAACAGAAATATCATCATTCGGGCAGTTAATATTAGTAACATTGTCATTACAGTACTGAGAATACTCATTAGCAGAATTTTTATAGGAGTTCATAATCCCAGTGTTATGACACTCCATCTCTAGTTTAAATTATTACTAGGATTATTTGATGGCACAAAAACATTTGCTCTAGGGTTCATATTATTATTCCCATGGCTATTATTACGAGAATTAGGTCTAACCTGACCTCTACCACGATTATATTGGTTATGGTTTGTTCTATTAGCTAATACTCTCTTAAACTGATAACAATTCTTCATTAAGTGGTTCAAGCGGCCACAGTAATTACATTTGATTTGCACTCTATTAACTGGACTTGGCCTAAAACTTTTGGAGTATGGCCTGAAATTTTGTCTGCGTGCTCTAAAATTCTGATTTCTAGCATTTTCATTTTTGGCAGGAGAAGAAGTATTATTGGTAGGATTTTTAATTTCAACTATCTGAGTTTTTAAATAATTAACTTCAGCTAATAATTGATCATATGAAGGCTGAGAAGAGGTAGATGGAACCAAAATCTCAGATTGAATATGGATATCCTGCAAAAGTTGAGCTTTAGCAACCGCCTCATCAAAATTATCCAAACCAGACTCCAAAATTTTTAATTTATGGCTGGCAGGCAAAGCATTTAGCAAATGTGAAAATTTTATAGAGTCTAACTGAGTTTTCTCAGTGATAGATGGGTGCACTTTCCTTACAAGATTATCAAGCCTGTGTGCTAAATTTCTGATTGTTTCATCAGGCAACAATTTAATATTATCTACTGCTACACGCAAAGAATGTGTGGTTGCAGGTTTAAAAAAATCAACGAAAATCTGTTTCAGTTGTAAAATAGATGTACAACCTTTAGCATCAGCCGAACTGACAAAAAATTTAAGAGCATTGCCTGTAAGTTTGGATTTTAAAAAAGTCAAAGCTTGTTGCTCAGACCACTTATAAATTCCTTTATGTCGATTACTTGTTCGAAAAAAGAACTCCAATAACTCTACATCACCCTCAAATGGTGTCAGGCTGCATGGAAATGAATTTTTTGTAGCCATGCTTTTAAGTATTTCTCATATAAAGAGAAAAAAAAATTTATAATCACAAAATGTGAAAAGAGTTAAAAGTGCACTTTAAAGTATTACACAAAATGAGAAAAAAAAATATAAATCACAATTTTATAAATACTACCATTCAAGTAAAAGTAAATTTGCAAAAACTAGATTATTATGAAAAATATACTGAATATACACTAAAAATTCATATTTACTGTAACAGTTGGATTGTACTTATAATACAAATATTGTAAGTATAAAATTTCAATTAAACATTTCAAAAAAATTTTGAAGAATATTTAACAAATGATAAATAATGAATTAAAATGAAGCATACCAATTGATGAAGTTGAGAGCAGCACTGGTCATTGCGCACCATTTCTGTACTGAAAGGAGGTGGTTTTTCTGTACTGTAGGAGGGATTTCTGTACAGTTGAACCTTTTGGGTACAATCACTATATTGTATACGGTCACTATTGTGTATGGTCACTATTTTGGTAGAGTCAAATGTTTTTAGCTCGAAGGACCTTTGTTCTGTTGAGTGAAAGATGAAGTACACCAGAAATGTTCACAGCACGAAAGTTCTATAAAAGAATGAAGATTTGTCTATCGTTTAAGATGTAGAAATGACAGTTCGTCAAGGCAGGCCGGAACATTTAAGACGCAAGTCCGTCTCTTACGGAGAAAAAAAATCTTCATTCAACTGTAGCCGTAAATGGTTCTTCAAGAAAAATATTAGCGATGGTACATAACAAGTAGAGAACCGGAAGATTTTGCATAGTGGAAGTACAAGATTTGCTGAGGAAACAAACGTTGAAGATCATTGTGCCGCAGGATTGAATTATCACAGGTTTGGAAGCTGCTCACAACTACTCTTTATAAAAATAAATACTGAGGAAGAAAACTTCTTCAAAACGACTTGTTGGTAGAAAAAAATAAGTTTTTATTCTTCTTGATAAAAATATGAAATATATCTTGACTACTGAATTATAACAGGAACAAATAAAAGTAATGCTACATACTAGAAAAGAGCTTCAGGTCTACACGACCACTTATTAGAAGATCATCAAAAATAAAATAATAGTATTGAAGGAATTTCCTTTTTAAAGTATATATACACAAGTATCAGATCAATAGAATACACTCGTACTCACTATTCGACAATAAAAAATACATCCCCCTCACCAAGCCACGGCCAAACCAAAAAGGACCGAAAGCCCGGCTCAGGGTCTCTTAGAGCAAGTTTTTATCTACCAAGCAATTCTGAATCTCTGCCTCGCATCTCTTTTTTTTCAGCCCTGGACAACGCAAGGAGAGAAAGGTTGCCGTACAACCAATCTCGCCAAGGCGTGCAGAAGGGAGAGGAGAAAGACAACCTTAACAGCGCCTCAACACATTGCCAACACCTTGTGTCCATAAAATAAAATACGCGAAGCATCGCCAAAACTGGATACCTTAAGTACCACATTCCTCTTGCCAGAAGAAAATGCCAGAAGAACCCTTTTAAGGAGTTTCATTGGCCGAGACTGGCTGAGCTTAACCAATCAGAGGAGCTGGTCAAGCAGCGCGAAGCCCAAACGCCTGTTCAGAGAAAAACTGTTTCCCATGCAAGATACTCGTAATAATTATGTTCGCCGCAGGCGCGGAAAAGGGAAACTGGAGCCTTTAGCATTAAAAGACCCATCAATGCTGTTAACAAAAACACGGAAACAGGGAAGAAAAGACATCTTATTTCGTGGACACGAGGGTAGCAATTAGGGGACCTAGCTGACAAAGACTTAAAGAATATAAGACGGCAAATTGCACTGCCAGATGTTAGAAGATAGGCTATTCTCAATTACCGACCGAACGGACTTAAAGGTTACAGAGACCTCCCATGACTAAGAGCCTGGGAAAAAAATAAATTACTATCAGATAAGGAAGGAAACATAACTAGCAGATTTAAGATTAAAATTAAAGTTATAATTTAAAGTTTAAGAGAACTACACAAATTAAATTAAATTAATCAAAATAAAGGAACCTGTAACGAATTCCTCGTTACAGAGGGAATTGAAAAGTCGTCTGCAATGAATTGTAATTTAAAGTTATCAGTAAGAAAATTATTCAGGTATACATATAATATAGATTAAAATTTTAGCAGTTGTGTACAAAACAAAACATTCATGTACTTACTTTGTTTCATCCGTTTCAAAAGAGTTCCAATTTATCCACCGCACACAAACATAACAAAGTATCGATAATTTGGACAAATTTTAATTATTGGAAAGAATACGTTATTATTGTAGACATCTACTGATATTTTTGCTGTTTTATATCGACACTCAATTATGCTATACTAATAAATTTGCTGATGAAATCAGTTAGTGCCTGGCGGTTGATTGTTAATACTTGTAAATTATTTTTTATTTTCTTTTACTTAGAATATTAAGGAAATTTTCTGTAATTTCTTCTAAATGGAGTAACAGATTCTTCAGAATAGTGTTGACGATTGAAATAAGATGATCTATATTTGTGAACAAACTTGTCTTCATACAATTGGTATAGCTTATAGTAATCGGTTACTGTTTTTTTATGTATATCCACTCAGACTTTCGTTCTATAACGCATTGTTCTGTGCTTGAATAGAATAGTAATATACACAAGATCGATTACTCACAGACTGTGCCGACAAGTTGAAAAGTTGAGGAGGTAATTAAAAACCTGTAGACTAAATTGTATCTTCGATGGATGTAAGAGAAATAACCTTCATTTGCTCATAAACCAAAGAAATCTCAACAGATCAACTAATTCCCAAACATGTTGAGGGAGTAAAATTTCATAATTAATTTAATTTTCGTAAAAATATAAAGTAAATAATTTAATATAAATTGTTTTTGTCTAAGCACAGAATTCTCTTTTCAACGATATCAAATAAAAATTGGTATACTTAATAACAAATTAGAAAAAGGATTGATCCAAAAGGAATAACTAAATAAAGCTAAATAGTGCATATCTAAATAATGTATTAGAAAATTTCAAACCATCATGCCTGAGAGTTATACTCACGGAATTTTAAAGATGATGGGCAAAATTTCAGATTTGTAATGCTATTGTGCGGAACCTTCAAGAAAGGAATCTTCAGAGAGAATGACGTATTGATATGCATCCCCCTCACAACTACACTTTTTCCGGAAAATCGTACTTCATAATTTTTCTTTTAGTGCCAGCTTAATGTTTAAAATTTATAGCTGAAGCAACCCGTTCTGCATTAACCAAAACTCATAAGAATTAAATAAACATGTAATTTTGGAATTAAAAAACTTCCTTTTGAGGAAAGTTATCGTGGGGCTGATATTTTTCATCAAATTAGAGAGTGTTCAGTCAGAATAAAGAGTTTCCTTCACCTGAAAAGTTAAATTTACTACCATAAGTGCGTTAAATTATTTTTAAGATCCAGTTTAAGTATCATCTTCTTCTTGCTTGTATATATATATATATATATATATATATATATATATATATATATATATATATATATAATGAACGCATTTCATAATGTATCATGAATAATCACTTTGTCTCTCTTCTTTTACGATCGAGCGTTTTACCAACTCAATATATGTAAGTTGTGACTTTGTATATAGTTCTGAAGATTTCAGCTCTCTTAAATACCATAACATTTATTTATTTGGTGTACCTTTGCGACAATTTAAGAGAGGTTTGATGTCCTGATTTCTTGCAAAGTCATATATTTTCGTCTGCAAAATTACTGAGTTAGCGATGATCGTTCTTCAGTGAGTTGATATTTTACTGGACATCCTTAACCCTTCAATACTCGCACGGTTGACATATGTCACCCACCTGCTTTCATCTTCCCTAATGGCGGCCATCGGAAGGTTGGAAATCTCCCTTTTTTCGTCTACTTTCAAATGAGCCTTCCCTCTTGCCCCCCTCTCTTTTCACTTTAGTTAGTCTCTAAGTGTTCTTCGATTAAATCGCGCAAAAGTTCACTGGTTACCACCTGTCCCCTTCTGGACCCTCTACATAATTTTCAAGGAAAGTGAATTTATTTTATTCTCTGTAAAATTTAGATTTAGATCCTTTCTTTATTTATGATTAAAAATCTAATAAAAGAGAGTCAATCTCTAATAGGTTCTTTGCATCAAACTTTTTTTAATGCCATTTTGAATGTGATAAAAAAAAGTTTGTTAGAAAATGTCAGAACGAGGCAGGAACAACATTATAACACATCTTCCAGGGGCCAAAAGGCATAGCAGCAAATTTTTTTTTTTCTCCAGAAAAAATATTAGATTTTTTTTATTGACGAGCATGTCTATAAATAATATCAGATTGAACAATTATTTACATTGTTCTATGAAATGTAAATTTGAAAGGGATCGCGAAGTCAGAAATACCAATGGAGGTAGAGCTCAGGGCCTATTTGGTCTTCTTCTTTTGATAGGCACTTATAAAAGTACCAGGACAAATATCGATAAGTTATGGGATAACTCGAACGGTAATGGGTAAGAATCATGCTACCTAACAATGAGCACAAACAGGTTTGCGTTTCCTCTCAGGTGCCTGCGTTTTGATGACATTCGGGATACTGCATCTCGACAAGAATTTGATAAATTTGCTCCCATAAAGAATGTATTTGAAATAGTGTACCTCAAGAGGAAAAGAAGGTGCCAGAGGACGCTGTTCAGTGGCGCACCCAGGATTTTATTTATTTATTTTTTTTTTGGGGGGGGGGCGAGTTGAACGGATAAAAATATTTATAATACAAATTCAATATTCATAATGAAATTTCTATTTCTTTGGGAGTGGGGCAGGGCCCCTTCGCCCATCCCCTGGGTGCACCACTGACGTTGTTACGCTTGTGGACGACAGAGAGACAGAATAACTTGAAAGTGGTGCGAGAAATGCGGAAAGTGGATATGTAATGACCATTTGAAAAATGAATGTGCACAAAGTTTTAATTTTTTTGTATTTTGAATCTATGGTTAATTTGAAATATTTAATGTTTCTTTTTCTAAAATTTAATTGTGTTTTATTTGTAGTATATACTCCTAAAAAACTATAGAAATAATTTGGTTACAAAAAAGTTAAATACATATGGATATAACACGACATAACTGTGGGTGCAACCTGTCACCCACGCGACTGTTCGTGTAACAGCTAGTGACGCGAGTAATGAAGGGTTAAGTGTTTATTAGACAATGGCAGAGAGGAAAGGAACACAATTACACTCTTTAATCTACTCAATGACTAATAAAAAGTTTGTTCCAGATTGAAATTGGTTACACAATCAAACAAACGTAGTAAAATTTAATCTAGGGGACACTTCACTCAAAAGGGGTCGAAAACTTTCAAATTTTACTATTATTATAGCCTGCTGATTCTGAACGATTTGATGACAATCGCTTCTGCCCCGCGAATTTTTTCGTGTGAGATTTTAAGGCATTAATGTACGCAACCTATAAAAATTTCCATTTAAATGCTCCCAGTTGCTGTTTAAATTCAATATTTACTACAATTAACACTAGAAAGACGGAAAATATTTTTTTTACTAAAAAAGACTGAACGCCGTCATTTGACGGTTAACAAGAAAATCAAGAATTTAAAATATTTTAATGTTTTTAAAGGGTATAATACATTAAATTTTGACTATATCATACCAATATATCTAAAGCTATTAATAATTAGTAATATTTTTATGCAGGTATGCCGAGCTGACAAACCTGGTATGGTTTTATGCGTAAACATATATGCATGGTTTTGCTGCAGTCCTTATTTTTGAACACCAACATTTCCGAAGAGTCTGTATTTCTGCTGTTTGCCACAAGAGGGAGAGAGACAAAAAGTAACTAACAGTTTTCCGGTATATTTAAAGATTTCTACCTGTTTTCTATATTGCCGTCAAATTGACGGCTTTCAGTCTTAGTCGGTATACAACACATTTTCTCTCCCTCTTCTACTACCTTTTCTCCCCCCTTCTTTAATTCCCCCTCTTAACCATTTTATCCACCTTTTCTAATATCGAATATAATTTTTATGAATGTGTGTGCCTATTTCGCGTAAAATTCGAAAAAAAGTCATAAAATTCAGAAGCATGAGGACCTAAATACAGACATAGCGTCAATACTATGACCGAAACCGTCAAAAATGACGACAGCCGTTCTTTTAGTGTTTAAAGTTCTACAATGCATTTGAAATTATATAAGTTATGTCGAGTAATCGTAGACGTGCTTCCGGACAACGCCATAGAAAAGAAAGTTTACGACCGAAAGTACACGAAACAACACAAGAAAATACACAAGTGTAACGGATTCTCATGCGAGTGCGCACATTGCATCTCCCACAACCACATCAAAAATTTTGAACACACTTCTTCCGACAATATTACTGTCGATAATGGTTTCTGGTGTTATCGCATAATAGATATTAGTATGTGTTTCCCAAATATTTCTAACTATTATGCTACAAATATGTGGATAAACTTAAGAACACTAAGTGCAAGGTTTTGTCATCGGTATTTTCCATAAAGTGTGTTCAAAAATATGTAAAATATCTAAATATTTTAAATAATGTTTATGTATATTCAATACTTAAATAGAATATTTGAAATCAGACCATACTAGTGATATTTAGTATGTCATACAAAAACTGTTTCATTTGTTGCAAATGTTTATATTCCTAACCAATGTGTCATTTTTGTGACATATTTCAAAATTCTTATTAAATTATATTGCATTTTCATTGTCTTCAGTTGTAAGAGATATAAGTTAAATATATAAATACAACTGAGTACATTTAAATAAAGATTTTAAAGGAAAAAACAAAATTTCAACTTTAAATGCAAATATTTCAAAATGTGTTTTTTGACATTGCGCGCATTATAAAGACTTTCATGAAATACATTGAAATTTTCATTAATCATAAAAGACAAGGTTTTCTATAAAATGATGAAAAATTTGTTGCTATAATAAAAATTAAGGATTTTACAAATTAATTTATTTTGAATTTTTTTTTAAATTTCTCCTAATTAACATTTTAATATTAATTTAAATGTACAGTCAAATTGACATTTAGGACTATTTCATTTAACTTAAGTCTTAACATTCTTGTCAAAAATCATCTCGGCTTTTTATAAATTAAAATGAAGTCCACATACTAAGAATGTCAAACAACCGCACGAACATTTAATTACAGGCATAACAGAACACTCTGCATGTTGTTACAAATGTAACAAATAGCACACAATACGAACACCGGAAACGTGATGGACATAGTAAGTGCTGAAAGAAGAGTCTATTTGTGTGAGTGGGAGGGGAGAACACAGCCGTTACCAGACGCTATTTTCTTAAAAATAACTGCAATATACTAAAGTTATCCAGCATGAAATGATACAGCAAATCTCCGTAATAAAGAAAAATCAATATTATATTTTATTTTATAATATCAAAAAGTATTAACTTAATGTAAGTTTTTATATAACAAAACAATATATAACATAGTAGACTCAAAATTTGAGTAATAGCTCAATATCTTGGACATTTTTTGAAAAACACGAATTTCTGCATTTTAAAGCCCTTCGAGGGGAAACTGTCCCATAAGTGTAATATCAGGAATCAGTTTTTTTTTTCACTCCGTTGCCTGAGCATTAAATATTAATACAGTTTATATATCCCTTGTCAGAATCATCATTGTAAAACATGCTCAAAAGTTCCTATTGTTTCAAAGACCATTATTTCGTCGAAACCAGATAATGTCACCAAGAGCTTCACATAATGATAAAAATGTTATCTTATGATTCTTTATGTCATTATTATATGAAAAACTAGCTGAAAACCAGCACTTTCGCTACGGAGTACATTCAAATAAATACACGGTCCATGTATGCAATTATGTGAAAGAAAATAAATAATATAATATATATATATTATAAAAAGTAGGTAAAGGATAATTTTATAGACAAAATAAACAGAAGAAAATATTCAAATTAAATCTAATAGGATATAAAAGAATATAGTACAGTCAATATAGTACAGTTTGAGGAACATAACGTTTACTCTATTTTAATATTTTTTGGATAATGTCTAATCGTCTGCCGCATTAGTAAGAAAAAAGTATTTTTTTGTCTATTCTATGGTTATGCACGTGACGATAAATTTATTTAATGTACCAGAAAAGGAAATCACGTGATCAGCATTTAATAAATTAAATTCTAAAAATGAATCTCTAAAAACTCACAAAAAATCAGAAAATGGAGGTAAAGATTCGAAAAAGATTTCATTTTAAAGGAATTTTTATCATCTTTCTCGTGATATAAATTTTATAACCCTCAAATTATTATTTTAAATGCAAACTTTAAAAAGGTTACTAAAACAACATCAAAATTTTATTTAAAAAAATCGAAGAGGTATTTTTCAAAAATTTTCTTAGTGCACCCCTACACTATAAGAAGAATCGCCATGTAAAATTTCAGCCCTTTATGTCGAGCGGTTTGGTCTGTGTGTTGTATGTCAGTCAGTGAGTGAGTCAGTTACGGAACTCTTTTATATATATAGATAAGCATTAGATTAATGGTTGCTTAAGAATATCATTAAGAAAATAGTTCGTTTCAACTCATTTAAATAAGTAGTTAAATTTCAAACTGATTATTTAGTCTTACTAATTATTTAACTGATTATTTAACTATTACTTACTGATTATTTAATTAATATTTTTAATATATAATTAAGCTATTCTATCATACTTTAACTTGTTAAGTTAATGTAATGAAATAATTACCGGACAAATGAGCTAAGTTTTAAACCAAGTATTCAAATGAATTAGCAAAATAAGTTTTGGAAGTTGTATAAATTGATTTTCTGTTATTTTAACAAAGTTACATGTAGACTTAAGAAGCATTTACGAACTGCGCGTTAAAAGGATTATTTTATCGCCAAGACTTTTCATTTCAATAATGTAACTGTTTTAAAATCTAAGATACTTCTGGCTGTTGACATTTCTGTGAAAATCGAAGTTCAACCTGCTCTGCAAAAAATTATTTATTTTTCGTAATACTTAAAAATTAGATTTTTTCTTCATTAATTCATTCTTTAAGTTTTTTTTGTGGGGTTATGCCAATGTTTGCATTTCATTAAGGCATCCTCAAAGTAACATTAGACATTTCCACATAAGTAAAACCTGGTCGCCTCCAAATGTGATGATAGGTATAAAGTGATGCAAAATGCGGTATCATATAGCTATTTTAGGTTTCTTTCCCACCTAATATACGGCGAATTCTTGTCACGTCTGTCATTAATTTGGGTTTCGGAACAATGTCATGATCCGACTGGCTAGAATGTTCAATCTGCGGTCGAAATAAAATCGTTGTTCTCAGACAATATCTATGTCTATTTCTTATAAAGCTATTTTATATTTTTCCTACATACGCAGTGCGATTGAGAGCGAAATATGCTAGCGTTGTGTGCCTGTTGATCTGTAAAGAATTTTGACTTTTACTCTTTATTAATCAGACCGATATGTAAAACGTTTATCACTGTTATTTTTATAGAATTTTTCAATGGCAGCTTCTTGTTTATAGTAAGGAGTTATACATTTTATGTAACTGCATTTACGGAAGAACTTATTGAAGTCGGGTACAAATTAATTGATTTAAATATATTATATTTTATTATTATTATATTAATTTATTATTATTAATAATTTTTTTGTTGAAGCATATTTTAAGAATTACGAAGACAGTTTTTAGAATTCCATACCCACTCGAATTGTTACGAATTCTGAAATATATTTTTCTTACTTGCCCTAAGCAGCTCTAGAAAAATCTATTAATTATACTACCATTTACCATTTACTAAAGGTACAAAGTATTATACATTTTATGACATTGACAAGTAATATGAGTGTCGGGTAGCCAATACATAAAAATAGTAAAAAGTGATGCATTTTATTTCGCAGACATCTTCACGAGATTTAGGTAAATAATTTGAAGTATCTTTTGAAGAATTTCCCTAGTTTCTGAATTCTCAAATATAAAAGATGATGTAACTCAAAAGATCATAAGAGAGTAGATCGAAAATTTCTGCTGCCACCTCGACGAACTTAAATTGGATATGAAAAAATTGATTGAAAGATATTTGGAACGTGAGATGTATGACGGGATGATAAATACTTTAACTCTCAATTTTTGCCTGAGTTTGATTTAAACTTACTAAGAAGAGCTATAAAACCTTAAATATGATGAAGACAATAAATTAATTTTGATAGTGATGGATAACAAACGTTGTGAAAAAATTAAAACAAAAAGTCTGCATTATAGCAAATACGTGAAAAATGATATTTAAATTATTGACAACATTATCGACGTTCATATCACACAGAATAAAGGCTCCATTGCTGTAATCATATTATCACCTAACATAAAAATTCTCTGTATATCACTGAAAGAGGAGGGGCTTTCGTTGTTCCTTACAAAATCGAACTGATATCAAATATTTCGTCTCGCAGCAAAAGCCTTACGGATTTCATTAATCATTATTTGACAGGAATTTGAATAAACTTTATTGTTTCCACATTTAACTTTTATTCTTGAATGTAAGCAATTCATGCCTAGTAGACGTACCTATGGAAATGTATAATATCCTTAAATTTTAAATTATCTGTGTTTTAACTTACATAAAGCATAAATAAAAAAGAAAGTTTTATGTATACTTTTTATAATTCCTCTCCTCTAAAAAATAATTCGCACTCCTGCTAAATTGAGTTACAGCAACGCCGGTGGGTGGTAAGAAATTTTACCATCAATAAAGACACACAAGTGGATGTTAGATATACCTGGTGTATGAGGGTGTAAAAGCTTTACGACACCTGGTGTATGAGGTGTATGAAATCTATTGTATCTCCAGTAAATAGGGGCTCTACAAAAAATTAACCTAATTGATTTAATATAAAGTTTTTTTTTTTTTTTCAAACGCGGAGGCACTTGTCGCTAGACATTCGCCTGTATATACACCGCGAGACTGCTGGCCAATCATTTACGGGGGCACCGTGTAGGTGGCCAGCACAACCCCCTACCACCCGGTAACGTAATTTAGATCCGAGTCAAGTGCAGGCTCTGAATTTCAATTAGGCCCGGTGGGCGCGGGCCTAGCCCCCCCCCCCCAAAAAAAAATACATTTTAAAAGGACAAAAAGAACAAATTAAAAATTGATTTTTTTTTCAAATTATACCTTTTTTAATAACAATTTGTTATATACCCTTTCAAATTTTATTGATTGATTTGTTCATCATATGTATAGTTATAGTATAGTTCATCATATGTATGTTATAGTGTGGTTGCATTGTATTGGTGTTTTAATGATGAAATTAATATGTTGTATTGCTTTTTGTTATTTGATAATGTTCTAGGCTTCTACTCTTCAAATAGCCTATTCTTGGTAAAATGATACTTTCACAATGATTCATGATTATTTTTTTTGTGTCTCAATTTTGGAAATTTTATGCCCACATCAGTGTTAGGGGGCCCCCATCCCGAGATGTGCCTATAGTAAAGAATTTTCTAAATCGGGCCCTGGTCAAGTGAAGTGTCCGGTACACTTGACTCCACACCTCCAGAGGTAAATTTGAGAACTTGGAGGACATTTCAGACACGACAGATTTCTCGTGCACCAACCGCAATTAGTGCATATGGCGGCGGATTTGTCACCGACGGGCATCAAACCAGGGACGTTCAGATCACTGGCTCGCTGCCTTTTCCAACTGAGCCACCCCGCCCCTTTTTAATATAAAAGTTCATCGAAGATTAAAAATAATGGATTATCGGGTAATTTTTATTATAACATTATTATTTCTTTTTATTCCAGTACAATAATAATGAAAATTGCAACCCCACTCAACCTATGCAAAAACAACCTTGAAAAAAGTAATATAGTTAGCGTAATGTGAAAACCAATTTCAAATAAATCAATAAAATAAAAGTACTCCTTCACCATAAAATTAAATTCCTGCAAAATGTATTACTTCTTCTCACATATGTAATTAAATACTGAAACTAGAAAATTAAATTCTGGATAACTTTCTAAAACTGTATAAGCGTGAAAGTGAAATTGATAGCTTTCATTCTATTAAACACTTATGCTAGTTAGAAACAAAATGAGACAGCATTCGTCAATATATTTAAGAAGGGCTTTGCCATTAAACCTTAAATTACTTTGTAGAATATTGAATTCAGGATTAAATATGTTGATATATGTTGTACATCTTATGATCGTAATGAAAGTAAGGATACGTTAGTGTATTAAGTAGAAAGATATAAAATATATTCATTAAATTGTAATATTTGCTAGTATTTTATACACAAGATAGTTCCAGAAGTACTATTTTGAACTGCATTAAACCTTTACTTAATATTTATATTAACAAGGTCTTTGCTTTATTTTTAATTTTTTGGCTTTGTGAAATGAATTATTTTTTTTGCAATAAATAATAGAAAAGAGCTGATTCAAAAACTATTTTTTATTCTTTTGAATTTAAATAATTTAACATTGTTTTCGAACTCCTCTCTTTTTTTATTTATTTTTTAATAAATTAAAGTATAGTTCTCATAATAAGAATGCTAAAATACAACACAGGAGCATTTTATAACAGAACATTCTACACTCTGCTACAAAACTAACGAACACTGGAATCATGGTCACATAACCTCGTAGGTGCTGAAAGAAAAGTCTATTTGTATGTGGGGGGGGGGGAGAATAAAACAATCCGTTACAATACTTTATAAAGGTGTCATACAGATTCCCTAACACAGGCGGTGTACTTTAAATAGCGTATTTTGTTCTCAAAATAATGTATCTATGTCATCATACCATTTAAAAGACCGAATGCTAATTTTTAACACGATTACAAACTTTCAGAGGGCGAAATCTATGCACATTACGAAGTACCAATTAACACAAACAACTGCATAATGGTAAGCATAAGTTATCTTCATGATATCTCTCCTTTTGAAGAAAAAAAAACTAAAAAATTGAAAGATATCCCGGAAAAGATTTATTGTAGAGAACGCTATTTGTGAGTTAGAGGCAGAATTTAAGAATGTTCATTAAATAATCAGCCACAGAAACCGTTTCCTATTCTAGCTGCGAAAAATTCATAGAATCTTAGAATCATATATTTAAAAGGGTCAAAACAAAACTACTTGTGGAAATAACGGAGTATATTTTATGCTTTATTACTGAAAATGCTTGCATTCTGAAATACATACAATGCTTGTAGTGGTTGTTGCTGTCTCCTAGTCTAGAAAATGCTAGATCAGGTCATTTAGACTTTGTCGCATGAGCGAATGAGTGACAGCATCTTATTCCCACATAGTCTACAATATGAGAAAGAGTTACAGGTGCATCAGAACATGAACAAAGTTGAAAGAACTTGAGAGAATTCTCGAGGTGCATACTTTAAGTACAGTGGTTCTCAACCTTTTTATGCATACGCCCCCTTTGGATGACCTTTAGGACCTACCCCTCCCTTCCCACACTCCAGGCCTGTAACATACCTACAGAAATTTTGAAAGATAAAACGTGTCGGAAAGATCAAAATGCGAATATTTAGAACGACCAGGTGCATGCGCCAGTTATAAGTTCATGAGCTCATATGTACTAAAGGTCCAGGCTGTGAAGAATCAAATTGATTCTTCCAATTAATAAACCCTCTCCTAAAAATTCCCGATTTCCCGTGGTTCCAGCCATAGTCACAGGAATGCAGTCGGAAGCAGGTGTTATCGGACGTGATAGAGCGGACGAGACAAAGAATGTGATAACAAAGCAAGAACAGCTCGTGGCGCCAGGGAGGTCTCCGTCTTAACAGTTTAGATGAAAAGGTTAATTCGATCCACCCGACCCCCAGATTGATGAGGATTCCCGTAAATTAATCGGCCAAGTCCATCAGATGAGTTTGGCGGGAAAAGAAGTCCGACGAATAATCTAGAAAGTGATGTCACCCAGAAGGGCATCACTTAAAAAACATTTACTTTCCAGCGATCGTAGCGCCGAAATCTAAAGTTACGTCGCTGAGAAAAAAATTAGAGTTAGTTAGAGATTTGATGTCGAAGACGAGACACCTCCGGCCATGTGGTCCTGATTTAATTTGTTCTCAAGCTGAGAACTATCTTAGAGCCGTGGAGCTCGTCGTTCTGAGTCGCACCTAATGTCAGGTCGATTTATTAAGAGATAACGAATTCTCTTAGATCCTGAGTGATCGGGAAAATATTATTCGACACCCTGTCGACTTACTTCCCAGAAGAAATGTATTGCAATGGAGATAGTCAATTCTCTTAGATCCTTATTCGACACCCTGTCGACGACTTACTGTAGCCGAGTAATTTCCGTGCAACTGGAGATACTTTAATTCTCTGAGACCCTGAAGTGATCGGAAAATATTTCCTCGATACACTCCCTCGATCAGTTACGAATGTATAATTACCGTTGTCTGAACTCTGTCAGCTCGCACGTCGTAGTAGAACGCCTAATGGTCAATTATTTCTTAAGTATTTCATTGTAAATTAATATTGTAAATAAATTTCATCTTAGTTTTGAACTACACTTGTCGTCATTTTGTTCACGCTACCGCTCGATGACTCCTTACAAGGCAGACCAACAAAGGCACATATTCCAGTTGCGCTGTCTATGAAAGATGCAAGTTAATAATAAACAACATGTTTTTAAGATGTTTATATCTTTTGATTTTGGTTTGGAGAGCTACGATCAACTTTTGCTACACGAAGGCTAATGAGGCCGGGACCTACAGTTTAAAGCCGATTCCAAATGACTAGAAACATCCATGCCAACAGTGGGATTCGAACCCACAGGATCTGATTCGAATGCCAGTGCCCTAGCCATTCGGCCATCCCTTGGCAGTTATTTACATCATTTTTATCCTTGCAATCATAAAAAAATGATGAACGAAAAAAAATCAATAGCACGGTAGCTACCATATATCTAACCCAGTGATTCTCAACTACTGTGCCGCTGCACTTAGTGTGCCGAAACGATTAATTTAATTTTCGTTTTCAGAAACCTTGTTAAAATATGGTCTATACATATTTTTTTCTCACCGTTCACCCCCTCCCCCTAAATATCAATCACGCCTCCCTAGGGGGCGCGCCTCCTAGGATGAGAACCATTGTTTTAATAAGACCATAACATGCTAAGACAGTCTGAATTGGTGTTGGACCACTACAGAGCAAGGCCAGCCTTACGGTCTTCTTTACCTGTATCACGTGCTGCTAATATATTGCTGTAAAGCATTTATTTTCTCATCTTCGACAGTTTTACAAAATATGATTTATCTAAATGCATATATTTATGAAAGACAAAGAACTATAATTTTTTTAGTTAAAATATTTAAAAACCCAGATTGTCTCACTTTTACCTAAATCTAAAAAATATTGATTTATTGCATTAATATAACCAAGCCTACATACAGTAGAAAGCTTTAGATAAAATTAGAACTGATGACTAACTGTCCATCTGTTTAAAACTTTACTCAATTCCATATAGTACACGCGCGTTTCATAAACTTATGTACCATTGAATTTCGCCAAAATATATCGTCTTCCAATAAAAACCTTGTCTTAACGCATATATAACAAGCAAGAAAAGAGGAAAAATTTATGATAATCTAATAGAAGTAAAATTTCTATAATTTTCGGGTGTCCTTAAATATTAATATAAAATATTTTTTATCTGAAAATATAACTTATATGAACACAAAGAAGAAAAATAAATAAAATAGTTTCTTTTCCGCTCTGTTATAATTGTTTTTTTTCTTCTGATATATTAAATAACATTTAAGATGATCAAAATTTTTATTTTTTTTCTGAATAATAGTAAAAGTTTTCTCCTTGTGTTTACATGCAATTACATGTACTAATCCATACCTCTAAGAAGCTTCGGAAAAAAGTGAAGAATAAATACCCCTTAAAAGTAAAAAACAAAAAATGTTCAAAGACCTCGTCTAACATCGAACATTCTTAATCAGTGTTAAGTTATGTACTTTTTTGAAAAAGAAGTTATCAGTTTCTTCATGATAATCACGCTAAAAATATGTTCCCCAGAGTTTTGGAAAAAATCGAAGTTCTTGCTACGCAATAAATATGTCAATAAATAAATAAATATACATAAAATAATTTAAGTAATATAATTACAATTTAATAAATTAATATATAATATATATATATAATTGTATGTATGTAACAAGCAAACGCGTCTTTCTAATTACTTTAAAGCATAGTCTCTTTTAAATAAAGCGCGATCCGTTCTGTCCAAACTTCAACCCTACAAATGGTGTGAGTTATAATTTATATTGGTCCTGCAGATCATAAGCAGGCATTTGAAATATCTAAATTCCATAACATCACCATATCTTTCAGAAGCGAACGCCTCATTAAATTGTGTATGAATAAATAAGTCCTGATTCAAATTCTTCCTTTTGGTTAAAACGCAGAGAAAGCTCATGATGTAGCACTTAATTAATCCCCGGAGAGAACCATGCGTGGACACGTGAACTCCACGAGACTAAATACGTCCAATTAAAAAATAAGTAATTTAGGCCCTCTGGTGTCAATATCACCAATCACTCATTTCATATTAGTTTGAATGCAAGACTCTTCTATTTTTCTCTCTTAACGTTGGCATGTAAACAAATAAGCTGCACTCTCCTTTCTGTTGCACGGACGCCGGGAAAGTTCTGTGGACGCCCCATCTCCGCTTATTATGTATGGCCGCTCCTAACTTCTTTGCATGTAGCTACTGCCTAATCTAAGATATTATGTTCGTTTCCTGTCAAGTCCGCTGGCCACTGCAACTAGTGTCATCGTAATGCTTCCAGTTGTCCAGTTGAATAAAATACGACTCTGGATTTATGTACCTCTTCTCTGGCTCTATATTAGATGATATATTTCTTTCCAAAATTTCGAAAGTGTTTCCCTGGATAAACACTTCGAACGACTGTATCTCTTTAAGTTGTCTGCAGATATGCAATTCATTCGTTTGCTATAATGGGTGTTTAATTGTTTTGGTGAATATTCCGCAATAACTAAAATTGTTAATCTTGCTCATTAAATGATTAGTATCAAGGTAGTTAAATTTGGGGTGTATTGCCAATATATAAATTATTTAACATACTACCTGATTGTTTGATCGATTAGTCTGATATTCTTGAATTGCGTTGTGTTTTTAAAATAATCTAATCATCTGATTGAAATCGTAAATGGATAGATTTATTGAACATACCAACACACATAAATACATTACAATACATGTCATAACTGTTATCCTAACTACCTTATTTAATTCTTCTATTTTTTCAATATCTATACGTGGACTTCATTGTACTCAACTACATATAATTAACTTATTTATCACTGAGGTATTTAGATTGTTAATGGATGAGTGGTAGATAGGCATACACAGTATCATAGGATCAATGATTGACTGCCACACGTACATTTACTGACGCTTCATTTGTAGATATGGGCACGCGTCTAGAATCACGTTGAACCTCGGACGGCTATAGAACAGGCGGTGGTCTAGCAGGTAGCTGATGGCGGAACGTCCTTCATTAGGTCCCCTAGGAGCGGGTAGTCATCCTTTCGTCTAGCGGTAAGTTCTCGGGAATCGATCTGTCATCCGTCGGGTCCGGGCGCTCGTCTCGTAGCAAAACTCCCAGTTCTGGTTCACGTTCACTGTCGATGGGTCAACCGTCGGGCATCGCCTCTTTCCAATATCACTCTTTCAGCTGACTGGGTAGAGCTTTCATTACGTATCCGGACATTCGGTCATCCTTCTTAAGCCAAACAAATTCTCTGTGTCTAATCTTTATCCCGCTTCTTTTTTTATATCTTTCTCTTCTGCCGCTAACTCTTCCTATATTCTCTTGATTGGGCCCTTATTTTTCTGGGAGTTTCCATCCCACCCTGCTGAAGGCGTTTATTATCATCTCATTATCATCACCTTTCCCGGGACCGCATTTGAACTATGCCGCTCTCCTCTTACTTCCGACCTCTTATTATTTCGACTAAGTCATTTTTCTTCCGTCTCACATGTCTCCTTATTCACCTTCTTCCTTCCTAAAAACCTATTTTTTTTTAAACATTTCCCCTCTGTAATCTCTTTTCCGTGCCATAATTGCTCCGTTCCACCTGAATCATCTGGCGTCTCCTAATAGCCTTTTTACTTCTTCAAGATCTAGCTATCTTCGCCGCCTATTCACCTCCTGTACCCATCAATATTCTCTTTTTACCCTCTTCTATGGTCTATTATTTTCCCCAGTTCGCTTCATCTTCCGACATTTTCAAAGGTCCATTCCGTATACTTTTTACTCTATATAATGTCACTGTTTAACCGTGACAGTTACTTCCCTCATCACCCAATGAGCGACTGCATCTGTATGATCATTACTCCCTCGTGCCGACTGCATCTTCATTCAGTTCATTCGCAACAATTCCAGTGTGTTAAAGAATTTCCCCATTGTGATTATTATCACAACAAAATCGACAGGATTTGTTTATTTGTGTTAACCCCGCTGGATTTCGAGTGTTTAATTCCATACAATGAATTTCCAAACCTTATCTCGAATTCTCTAATGATTTTTTTTAATTAAAAGAAATTAGTGCGATGTCAGGCCTGGGAATCCCAACGGATCACCCTGTTATCAATATGAGTGTTCGATTCACTGTTTACGCGACTATCCTTTCTTCTATGTGTCACTTAATACAGCATAAAATTATTCTGCTTCCTTCACCTTTCCACAACGCGTCAGTATGTTTTGAATTACTTCCAATCGTGAAAATTCTGCCTCATCTTTTAATATATGTTGCTCGTATTTACGACTTGTGTTCTCCATTGCCCCTTGTAGTCCAATCAAATTAGCTCAAAATCGCGGCGAATCATGCATTAAATAAAGGGGTTGAGATTTTTTCAGGAATGTGCAGGGGTTGGTCCCCTGAACAATGCCTAAAAAAATCCCCTCAATTTCGGGTGCCGCGGGGTTCCCAAAGGTCACTTTTTACAGTTTTCAACGTTTATCTCGAAAATGGTGAGTCACACAGAACATTGTCGAATACAAAAATTAAAGCTGATAAAATTTCCTTCTAAATGGTATATCCATGTTTGTACTTCAGTATTACCGTTTTCGAGATATGAGATGTTGAATATGAAAATTTTTCAAAAAAGTGGTAGCGGTTCAAGTATCTCGTCAAACTTCCTCTTCTAAGTCTTTCCCCTTCTATTTCTCAGAAAACTCGGGATAGAAAAAGTTGTAGAGTGAAAATTTTCCTTCAAAAATTTATAGATTTATGCTAATTTATCTTCACCCGGTAAATAGTTAGAGCGTTTTGAAGTTATGGGGTACTTTTCAACATTTTGCTAGTAAAATGCTCGTCACTCAAGTTTCGTTTCCAAGGTCAGTAACTCTCTTAATCACTTTGTATGCTGTTTAATTTGATACTTATAGTATTCATAACCCGTATAAATAATAAATTGTGTATACCTGTACGTATAAAGTATATCTCATATACAGATGAACACTTGTAGTACAAATGAGAAAGTGAGAAATGAAACCAAAATGTATAAAAGTGTCACTTTAGCTCAGATCATTTTGGAAAATTTAGATATCACACATATGATAAAGAAGTAGTAGTTCAGTTACTTCAGACCTCACTAGAAATTACACCACAAAACATTTCCACAAATACCTCCCTTGCCAACATTCAGTGGAAATTGAGCAACGAATTGTGACGTCTCAAAGGTAATGGGTCAACAGCAGCTTTGTGGGTCGAGTACTTTGAAATGGTGGTGTTGATGAAAAAATTCATTGCCGCACAGCGCAACTGGGAAGATGATATGACGTGCACCCAACTGATGATAACTTACTTCTATGCCAGCGGGCATTTTCATTATGCAAAGTGTACTCACCTGTATGTACAAGACATGCTGGGACTAACAACTCGCCACCTTCAACTTAAACAGGATTTTATAGATCGTGGATACTTCACTGTCAACAGAACTGGAACACCAATGCCTGGTGCGTGGTCTAACATGGCAATTAAGGTGATACTGATGTGTGACATGAAGAGTGAAGGAGAATTAACACGTGGGCGAGGCTTTAGTGATTCGATGTTGGTGAAATGCGTTGTGGGAGCACGCACTATGTGGGAGTACGCAATATGTAGTTCACTTGAGATGTTTTGTGGCGTCCATTCTGCAAGCGGAGAACATCATGTTGAGTTTCGAGCATCACGCATAACCACAGATGATCTAGACAGAAGGAAGCTTGCTCAATGTTTGGCTGATCATCCGCCTTTTTCTGAACGCAATTGTTTGATGTCACTTTCAACAGGAGTATTTGGAACAAGTAACGTCAATTGCTACCAGACCTTGGAAATTGGAACCCGCACAAGGAGCACTTTTGTTGGAATGAATTTCTCAGAAGTTAAACAATCCAAGAAGAACTCAGTCGTTTCTTTAGCTGCGATGAGCAATATGATCAAAGTTAATGATGAGGTAGTGGTGATAGAGCCTCTGATTATATTTCAGAGAACTCTGATCACCAAGAAGAAAGAAGGGGATGCAGAGGAGTTGCTAAAGTACGAGTTAGCCCCATACCCTATGTCTCTATTCGCCGAGGGGATAATGAGAAAAATCAAAAAGTCAGCACTGTATGATGCTTTCCCAAAATGTAATCAACTTATCAATGTGAAGAACAGTTTCACGGTAATTGATGGCGGCTTCCTGCTTCATAGAGTAAAGTGAAACACCAACACCACCTTCGCCTCCATCTGCGATCAATATATATCATACATAATCAACCATTACGGCAGCAGTTCAGGTGTGGTTTTTGATGGTTATGAAGACACGAACTCCACGGAAAGATACGAACAACATTGGAGAGCATCAAGTAAAACATCAATGGATATTGAATTCAATAAGAATATGGTGGCTACTGTTCATCAGGAAAACTTCCTTTCCAATGAAAGGAGCAAAACCAAGCTCATTACTATGTTAGTTCAGGCCTTGAGTGCAAGTGGTATACAGTCTACTATAGCCAAAGGAAATGCTGACTGCAGTATTGTCAGAGGTGGGTGGTAAAACACCACTCATTCAACTATGGTGATAGTAGGTGAAGACAGACCTGCTCGTCTTACTTGTGGCACTCACCCCACGAGACACGAATGTGTTTTTCATGACGGCCGGACGGGGCAACACAGAAAACAGGCTCTACTCTTCACAACATCTTCAGGTGTTATCATTCAGCCAGTACATTCTCTTCATCCATAGTTTCTCAGGATGTGACACTACGTCAGCGATTTATGGTAAAAGCAAAGCAGCAATAGTACAATGTTTCCAGCGGTATGCCAATGAAACAACAAACATCGCCAAAGTATTTTATGCCTCCAAATCTTCACCAGGAGACATTGCTGGAGCTGAGGAACAAATGCTCCTGCTCCTGTTCCAGGCCCTGACAAATGAGCATGATCTCAATCACCACAGGTACCTTTCATTTTTCTGTGCTCGTACTGACCCCATTAAGTAAATTTAATAATTTATATAATTCTTTAATATAAAATAATACGTTATCACACTATCTGGCCAAAAGTATCTGGACCCTAAAGAAGTGGATCTAGCAAGATACGTAATTTGATGCGTAACCGAAAGCTATAGAAGTATTGGTAGTTTACAGTGGAGGGTGCGGCCCATGTACTGTAGTTACCACTACTCTTCCTGAAGCTCCTGAAGCTCCTGAAGCTATTGGTAGTGGTTTGTCAGGTCATATTTAGGCGTCTGTGAGACGATGAGTAAGTCAAATGAGCTAAGTGACTTTGATAGAGGCATTATAGTGGGATGCCACCTTTGTGGGAAATCAGTTGAAATTTCGGACATTCTACAGAAGCTAAAATGATAGTGAAGACTTTGACCTGTTTGAAACTTTTTCCGAAGTATCAGATTGACGACTTTTAATACATAGGAAAGCAGTTGATGAAATAAATTATATATACTCTATTTAATGTAAGTACTGGTTGTTTCAACCTACTTTTGATAACCATTTTTTTATTATATGAACAACTTTTATACATTTTAGCTTGTTTTCTCACTTCCGCATTTGTACTACATGTGTTCTTCTATATACACTCATGGACAAAAAAATTAGCGCACCAAGAAATAATTTCGGGACCGTAACGAAACTTGCAAGGAAGGTACATGTCGGGGAGATATGCAAAAGATTAGAAATGCAGCGTGATTGCGCATTACGTATAGCCGGTAGAGGGCGTTGAACATCGTACTCTGTGGAGTATAAAACAGGTAACCAAAGCTTGTTTGAGTGTGCTGAATCATTTACAAAGGAAGAGCTGAGATAGACATGCCATTACGCCGTGTTCGAAGACAATATAAGCAGTTGTCGCAGTTTGAGAGGGGGAGAATAGTCGGGATGATGGAAGCTGGGTGGTCAGCTAGGCGAGTAGCTCATCAATTAGGCTGCTCTGGTTGTGTTGTGAGGAGGTGTTGGGACCAGTGGACCCGAGAGATGTCATGTACACGAAGACCAGGCTCAGGACGCCCTCGACAGACCAGTCGTTGAGAAGACCGCCACATCGTAAGAAATGCACGCGTACAGCCAACTGCTTCATCGGCCGCCATCCAGGCACAGGTAGCACCTTCACTAGGGGCCTCTGTGTCTTCTCGAACTATTCGAAGGCGCCTAGCTGAAGGACAGTTGGTATCGCGGCGCCCATTACGTGTGCTGCCCTTGACGCCCACCCATCGACACCTCCGTTTGGAGTTTTTCCGCGCACGAGGAAACTGGACTGCAGCGGAATGGAACTAGGTCGTCTTTAGCGACGAATCCAGATTCAATCTCGGCAGGGATGACAATCGTGTTTGTGTGTGGAGAGCCCGTGGTGAACGCTTCAATCCTGCCTTTGCTGTACAGCGACACATCGCTCCCACAGCTGGTGTGATGGTATGGGGTGCCATTGCCTACAATACACGGTCACCCCTAGTATTGTTCCGTGGCACCATGACAGCCCAGCGGTATGTTCATGAATTCCTGCAACCACATGTGTTGCCACTCATGCAACGGCTCCCAGGAGCCATTTTTCAACAAGACAATGCTCGGCCTCATACGGAAAGGGTGTCACAAGACTGTCTCCGCACTGTTACTACCCTTCCTTGGCCTTCCCGATCCCCAGATTTGTCTCCAATCGAGCATATCTGGGATCATTTGGGACGACGAGTTGGGCATCCCACGAGTTTGAACGAACTAGAGGCAAGGTTACAGCAAATATGGAACGAAATGTCTCAAGACATCATACAGAACTTGTATTTCTGAATGCCCGATCGTATCGCATCGTGCATTCGCGCTAGAGGGGGTCCAATGGAGTATTAACGCCTCCGTTCTTTTGCCTTTTTCTCTGAAATAAATTATCCTTTTTCTTTGATTTTCTTATCATTTACTTATATCAAAGTAGTCATTACGTATGTAAAATTTCGTTTAATTTTGAAGACTCCTTCTTGGTGCGCTAATTTTTTTGTCCATGAGTGTATTATGAGATATACCTTATACGTACAGGTATACATAATTTATTATTTATGCGAGTTATACGTATCTAAATAAACAGCATACAAAGTGATTAAGAGAGTTACAGACCTTGGAAACGAAACTTGAGCAACGAGCATTTTACTAGCAAAATGTTGAAAAGTACCCCTAAACTTCAAAACGCTCTAACTATTTACCGGGTGAAGATAAATTAGCATAAATCTATACATTTTTGAAAGAAAATTTTCACTCTACAACTTTTTCTATCACGAGTTTTCTGAGAAATGGAAGGGGAAAAAGTTAGAAGAACACGTTTGACGATATACTTGAACCGCTACCACGTTTTTGAAAATTTTTCATATTCAACTGCTCATATCTTGAAAACGGTAACACTTAGGTACAAACATGGATATACCATTTGAAAGGGAATTTTATCAGCTTTATTCTTAGTGTTTGACAATTTTCTGTGCGACGCACCGTTTTCGAGATAAACACTGAAAACTGAAAAAAAGGGACATTTGGGATCCCCCCCCCCCCTCGGCGCCCAAAATCGATGGGACTTTATTAGGCGTTGTTAAGGGGACCAACCCTTACAGATTCCTGAAAAAATCTCAATCCCTTTATTTAGTGAGAAATGAAAACCTAATTTGACTGGACTATTGTTAAGCTGCAACGGGAAGAAAATTTGTGCCTACGTCAGCAACTTATTCCGTTCGTTTCCCAAGTACTCTTTGCCTTATTGAAAAAGGTGTAATCCTCTGTTAAAAGTAATCACTAAATTAAAATTATTTTATGCCGACAAGGAAAATAAATAAATAAATAAATAAATAAAAATTTAAAATAAGATAAATTGTTGATAAAATTACTTTTTTTATGTGTTCTTCATGATTAATTGAAGAAACCAAATTTAATTAAAATATAATGAAATTTTTTAAGAAAGTGCATAAAACTTTTTTTTTTAAATTATATTTAATATTTTAATATTGTGTTCTTAATAATCTCGATACTCTAAAGACAATTTGATAAATTGTTAATCTAATTTGATCATGTTTTGCTTAATATAAATTCGATAACAGTTTTATCCTTTTACAAATCAGTAAAAATTATCTCCTTCGCGTATAGCTTAAAAATCCTCTGTGAAAGCGAGGAATGGAAAAAGTAGTTCCTTCCTATAAAAAAGTACCACCGTGCGCGTTATGCTATCAACATATGGAGGGTCGAAGGTCACATTACTTGGGAAAGAGAGAGTACTAGATTTGGTTTCTCATCGTTTTAGATGCACTTGACTCGTGTTGAAGCTGACGCTTTTATTTTGATTTTTTAATCATTAGATATTTTTTCTCTCTCCTACCCTATGGTGTAAGATAGGTTTGGTTTCTAAATTTCGAGTAGGATATGGTTGCAGATAGAGATGAATAAAAAGTAATTCAAATAATAATGAATAGTAAAATTTTATATTTATCCACAAAAATATTTATAAATTTATGTAAACGGTTTGTAATATATTTTAAAAAATTATAATTGTTTAAGAAATTGTTTTATTATATTGAAGTATTAAAGTACAAACATTGCTAACTTAGTATTCTTCACAAGTTACCTAAACATTGTACTTTTTTACATTCTAAATTAGAAAAAGTAAATGGTTTGGAATCCTCATGACTATCTTATGTCGTTGAAAGTTAATTAAAGGTATTTTTATGTATTTTAGATAGGGTAATTTTACTTTAAATTCATGGTTTACACATTAAAGTAAGTATAACTCTTAACAATCATTAAAAATAATTTACAGTCAATACAAGGTTTCAATTGAACTTAAATTCTATCATTAGCAATTAGTCGTTAGTACAGTTAAAGACACGCGTTGTGCTTAGCAATAACCCTAAAAACAATTATTAAAATTTACACTTGGTTCGTTACTGTTTGCACAATAGTGGTGGTTTATGCGCCAAAAACAATAATGCATTTAAATCAAATAAAATTACTTCCCTATTATTGAAGCACACCTAAAAATAAAATTATACCTCCTAAAAAGAAAACTTAAAGAAACCAATTCTGCTGAAATAAAAGAACCTAAAGCTAAAAATTAGAAAATTAACTTAAAGGCAAAGACCGACATGACATAACGTTACAGACAAAAAATCACAATTTTATTACACTGAAGACTAGTCTTAGGTTCTACATGACTCTACACCAATCAACAATTACAAGATATTAAAAGTAATAGCGCCTTCATAGAGGGCCCGATTTAGAAAATTCTTGACTATAGGCACAACTCGGGATGGAGGTCCCCCTAACACTGACGTCGGCGTAAAATTTCCTAAATTGACACACAAAAAAATAATCATGATCATTATGAAAGTACCATTTTACCAAGAATGGGCTATTTTAAGCGTAAAAGCCTAGAACATTATCAAGTAACAAAAAGCAATACAACATATTAACTTCATCATTAAAACACCAATACAATGCAAGCAGATAAATTTATTAATCCCTTATATTGATATAACTATACATATGATGAACAAATCAATCAAATTTGAAAGGATATATTAAAAAAAAATTGCTAAAAAAAGGTAAAGAAATTGAATTGGGATTTTTTTCTTTTTTTTTCTTTTTTAAGATAAAATATTTTTTGGGGCCCCCAACATTGGGGGTTTCCTAATGGAAAATCAGGGCCTGCCTTCATAACATTAATTATTTTTCATGAACGTTTTCAGAGAAGTCGAAATAAAATGAATTACTAAAAAATGGTGGCTGTTGAGAATGAAAAAAACCCGTTCAAATGTATAGTGATTAAAATAAAAAAAATAAAGAAAAATAAAAAGAAAATTCAATAAACAAAAAAAAGAAGGAAAACAAAACTATATTACCAAAATGCTGCAGCAAAATGCTGCAGCATTTTGGCATTTTTTGCTGCATTTTGCATTTTGCATTTTTTGCTGCAGCATTTAAAATGCAAAATGCATTTTGCTGCAGCATTTTGCATTTTAAATGCTGCAGCAAAATAAAAAAACTATTGGGAAAACTGTGTGACCATTTTGTTAGGTCCATGACGCCAAGTCAAAAACTGTCGAGCCCATCCTTCATCTCCCGCCTCGAAGCTCTCGTTCTCCATCCAAAAACTGGATCTTGCTTCGGTTCCGAGGCAGGGAGACCCAAGCCGGAGTCCCACGCCTGGCTCGCTCCAATATAAGGAATACGAATACTCTTCAAAACACCCGCGCTTCCCGAGTTAGCCTTCTCATCTCTTGTTGACCACGCATGAACTTAGAGAGTTCCAACGCACGCCGTCAATCTTGGACGAGGAAAACATTGAAATTCTGAAATAGCCGAAGGAATCTTTTCTTCGACTCAAAGTTGATGTTTTTATCTTCTTACTTCATATCATCATTCTTGTTTCCGGTTTATCCCTTACGCTCTAATCGTTGTTTTTAAAACGAAAACGAAATTATTTTGCTTACAACCAAGTAATTTTAAAGGAAAATGAAAAGAATTTGGAAATTAGAAAAGATTTTTGTTTTGTATGAATATATATAACACATATATATAGGACGCGGTGCTTATTCTACCACCTCTATTATGTCGTCTTATATCCAGCGTTACTCCTTCTTAATATGTTCTTAAATAAATATTAATGTTATGGCAGTCAATGATTAAAGGCCTGTGGCAAAGAACTTCAAATTAATTACACTTAAGAGTTTACTTCCAAATATTGACCTACCCCGATTCAATCTGTAGTTATTTTCCAAGAATAATCTCATCCCCGTGACGCGTGACCAAAACTGATTGAAAAACTCTCCCGCTCTGCTGAAAGCTCTATTGTTTTTAAACCATCTAAAGCCATAGAAAATGCGCTTTATGTTTACACCGGAGATGAGGCCGAGGCGTGGCCATTAATGATGTTGCAGTCCGTGGTGGTCCTGTGACGTAAAAGATGGTATCCATCATCAGGAAACACATATAGTTTAAATTAAATCACGTTTATTATCTTCTTTCCAGCAACCACTGTTCCAAGTACCGCATATTTAAGCTCTCGCCATTTACATTTTGGAGAACACGGCAATCACATGTCCGACCCCAATAAATTTCTCCCGCACTCTGCATCTCATGGTGAAACTCTGCACTTGTACTCTCTCGGCACATGCGCAGAGCCCCCAAAAAGACTCCCAAAGGTCCTCGTGTCTAACTCCTGTACTTGATTCTAAAAATAGTTATCTCTACGTGATTTCCTTTCATTGCGAATCGAAAGTCACTCTCAAAGCCGGGGGAAAACCAACTATTATTTTCGCGCGTCTGGAAATCTGAATTACTTCTGGATTTTCTCGCTCCATGAAAATAATTTTAACTCGAAGCCCCCTTAAATTTACATTGATTATTCCCTTCCCAACTTAAGTTCTGACATATATATATATATATATATTTATGTACAGTGGAATCTCGATCGATCGTTCCCGGACGATCGCTTTCCCGTATGCATGGTTTCTTTCATCCAGTCCCGAATAAATTCCATAAAAAACAAGCAAAAACAGACCGCATGGATCGTTCCCCGATCCATCGTTTTCCCGCAATATTCTTTCAGAATATCGCAGCTTTACATTAATTTATCGGATTGATCATGTTTGCATAATAACTGAACCTGAAATATAAATGTCTGGATTGGGCTAAAATAACGCTCTAATTAAACAATGAACAGAACATTTAAGATGCACGGTATCGTATGTCTGTTCTCTCTTGTTTAGTCTGGTTTCGCAGAATCGTACCACTTCTATTATTTGTTCGTTGTTGGTTTTCCTCAATTCTTTAGCCCCTGAAGTATTCTATTTTCGGAAACTCATTCCAAATTCTCTGACTATTCAACATTTCTGTTCTTATCAGCAATGGCTCACAGTCAGCCGACCTGAACGGTTCCTGCTATCCTATGGCTTTTCTATTGGCTTTGGGATAGAGGCACCCTGGTGTTCGGTCTAGGGTATGAAAAGTTTCTGATTGCTGCACTGTACACTGGCCGGTGAGGGTTTCACCCGGAAGCAGAACTTCCTGGTGGTCTTATGTCGGACCCCATCCAGTGCAATGAAATGGTTCTAGTTACAAACAATTCACGGCTGCCGCTTCTTTATACTCTCACACAATAACCGATACCGAAAGGAATGCAATTTGCCACACAGAAAAAATATTGTTTACTTGGAGAGAAAACCACCAAAAAACAAACGAAGATTAAACACTTTTATTTGAATCAAAATTTCTATGTACCTACGTGTATTTTTTTTATTATTAGTATCTTGGATTTCAGTACAACTTTGTAATTTTATCTTCAGTTACACTACAGGTATGTACGCTTTTATATATATGAATAAATATATTTTAAGGATATCAAACTTTAAGGAAATTTAATACTTTTTTGTATGTTCCCGCATTTATCGTTTTCCCGCATCCATCGTTTCGTTCAGTCAGTCCCTTCGAAAACGATAGATCGAGATTCCACTATATATATATATATATATATATATATATATATATATATATATATATTTATTTATTTATTTATTTATTTATATGTATGTGTGTGTGCGTGTGTGTGTATGTGTGTGCGTGTGTGTGTGTGCGTGTGTGCGTGTGTGCGTGTGTGTGTGTGTGCGCATGTGTGTGTGTAAGCATGTATGTAAGTAATACCCAGCAGCTGTAGGCATTCGTTGTGTAGTCGGGTCGAAAGAAATTTCCATAACTGTTTAGAACTGTCTTTATTCTGGTCACACAATGGCGTTTTGCAGTATGTTACAGCACACATAAAAGTTCATGTAAATTCCGTATCTGCCAGAGTATATAGCTACGTTACATCTTGATCGACGATAGAGCAACACAAGACAAGAAAAGTGCGGAGATGACACAAAGCATGGACGGGACGTCGGCGTAGAACAAGTATAGTCAGAAAAAAAAAGCCGCGAAGAACCCTTGCTCTCGCTTATACGGAGGGTTCATGATCTTCGGCCCCAGGGGCCAAAACTTCTAATTGGTTATCGGTGACCATCTGACCTCGTGTATCAGAAGTCCTATGATCTTTCGGAAGGTGCTAGAAAACGTGTGTTTGTCGTGATGTTGAATCATGTTTTGGAAACAAATATCCGTCTGTGTGTGTAAGTAAATTATGTTGCGTCAAGATGAGGCGTCAAGGATTCGTCTTTTATAATTTGCATGATACCAGGTCAGCTTGCTAAGGACGGTTTTTAAAGGAATATTTTAAACATACACCAAAAGCCTTTGTATAAACTAAAAATAAGATACTTAACAGTGTTAATATTTACACTGTTTTAATTATATCTTTTGAACATTTTTAAATGTATAGGGGAAATATTAGACACTCATCCGCTCAAAATTAATTATATTCAACCAAAGTTCTTTTATTAAATCATTCCGATATTTATAAAAACTATAAATGAAACCCCGATGCCTTTCTATGTCAAAGTACTTTACTGTTACGTTTCGTCGTCTCTGAAAATATTTGACCATAATTTCATTAGAAAATTATTTAGGTATCCACTTTAATTTAAATTGAAACATGATAATTTAATTTACATTTTCTGATAAAATAAGTTTTTGTTTCATTATTTGGAGCAAATATAAATAAGATTTATTCCTCCTGAATAAAAAAAATAGTATGGAAAAAGTTTCTAATGTATAGTAATTAAATGGGATGAAATACATAAACAAAATAGACAGAGAAAAAAAACAGTTATCCAATGCAAAGGATTTAAGATTTTTTTTCTAAGTTTTATAAGACTTTATCTCAATTATACTGATTAAATGCGTGGAAGACTCTAGAAGAATAAAAGAACTAGTTTTGTCATTTATAGGAAATAAGCCCTGTTATAAACCTCTTTTTTTAAAAGTAAAGATTTTTTTCTTTGTAGAAGAAGAAGGAAAGGGAGAGAAATAAGCTGTAATACCTGATGTATACTAGTATCACTGCTGAAACAGTGTTATACATCACGTGATACACTGTGTTAGTATAATACCAAATTAAAATCATATGTTCTCATACCATGTATTCAATTATTTATTCACCCTACAACTGATTTCACAATATTTAAAATATATATATGCAATTACATTTTATAACAAAAACCCCTCCCTTTGAAAGCAGGAAGCATACGTATCCACACTCGTATCCCTCAACACCTTCTTAAGAAAAGCTCAGTGAAAGGAAAAGGTATTTTCGGCAATGGAAGAACCTGCTTACAAATTCCTTAACTTCCAATTGTTAATGGACTTTGGACCATAACGAGAACTATATCTATAGTTAAAATATCTCAACATCTATTTTAACTACGGCAATTTGGCTAGGAAGAAATTAAAAACCGCTTGCTGTGTGTTGAAAAGGAAGACTGATGCCTTGCGTTCAACTATGCCTTGCGTGCTAGAGACGAGTTTGTGCTTTTTAATCAAATATCTCCACTATTTCGAAAGTTGAAGCATATGCTCCAATGCTGCGAGACATAAAATTAAAATGATAATTCGAAACAGACTGAAAGGTGATAATTTCAACGTTCAAGGATGAAAATAAATCCATTCTTGATGTGCGGTATGTACGTGAGTATGAATTTACTACTGTAGCATTAACCATAAAACTTTGCACTGTACATAAGTGTGAGTCTATAAGTGAAACCATCCGACCCGAAGGCATGCGGCAAATTTGGCTGAAAACGCAAGGTCGCTAAGTGCAATCCTGCATGCACAAGAAAGTCTCACTGAAAGATTTAAGTTTAGGGTCATTAAAACCTGTTTGTACTTACTCAGTCTGGAGTACTATTATGTCACCAACCTGTGACAATCCTATGACACCAACCTCTTTACCTGGACAAATCCACTGAAACCTTGTAGAGGTGGAAGCAACGCCGCCGATCACAATGCATCGTGCAACTCCAGTAGAGTATCCAACTGCCATAAGACATCCATTGTTACGCCCGCCATTAACTAAGTCAAATGAATTCCATTACTTAGAAATTTAGTGTTCTGGGATGGTGTCACACTGCATCAACGAATGCTTTCATCCTCTCAAATATCGTTACCGGTAGCCATAACTTGAGTTACAAAAGCTTCTCTGCTTATATTTTTCCCCTGAATTAGAGAGTATTCGTCAGTATAACTTGCGTTACCGTGTTATACGATGTAACTAAGTGTTTTTTAATTATAACCTGCGGAAGTAAACTAGAAATATTTACAAATCCTGCTGTTTTAGCAGATATCTTCTATTTGTCTACAAAATCTTTTAGTAATAATTTTTCTTGGAATTACAAAAATCACTGCAGGGCATTTTGGGAAAATTACATCATAACATAAAGATATCTATTAAAATAAAGATACATCTATTACATCTATTAAAATAAAGATACATCTATTACATCTATTAAAATAAAGATAAATGAGAAAAATTCTATGGGTTAACTATGTTTAAAAATTTAATGCATGTCATACAACTCTGCTTTAAAAATTATTAAATTTACAAGAGGATTATTAATGAATGAATCTGAATTTTTTCTTCAGAAAACTTAAAATACATATATCCAAATACTTTTTAAATTTATATTTAATTTAAAAGGTATTATTGTTTTAATTAATCGAAAACATTTTAAATCTAGTTAAATAAAATGTAAATAAATGCAAAAGCTCATATGTTGCACCAGATATCATCTATTTGCATATAAAATCGCTTGGTACTTATTTAGCTGAGGAGGACAAATTTCCCTGCAAGACATTTTGGCAAATTCATTTATAAAGTCTATTTAAATGAAAGTACATTCATAATATTTGAATGATTAACAGCTTTTAAAATTCAATGCATATCCTTGAAAAATGGAAATTCTTCTTTAAAAATCATTAATAATTAGTAAAGTATTATTCTGAATTTTCTCGTAATTCGGATGTATTATTTTTAGATAACTTAAAAATAAATATTTTTTTTACGTTTTCAGTTTCTTAATTCAAAATCTGTGATTCGTTTAATTCATCCAGAATATTTAAAACCTACTTAAATAAAATGTTAATAATTACATAATTTTATTTGTTATATCAGATATCTACTATTTGCCATCAAAATCTTTTCATACTTATTTAGCTGAGGATGATAAATTTCACTGTAGACTCTTTTGAGAACACTCATTTACAAATCTTTTCAAATAAAGTTGAATTTATAATATTTTGCAGGTTAGTAGTGTTTAAAAGTTTATTGCATATCGCTGAAAAATTAAATTCTGATTAAAAATCTATTAACCATATTAGAAAATTAGCAAAGCATTCATCAAATTCGTTCTTCGAATGTTATACTTTTTAAATAACCCAAAATACATTTTGAAACCTTATAAGTTTAAAAAAAATTAAATGTATTATTGATTTAATTGATCAAGACGACTGGAGTTATTTTGAAATTATCCTGTTGTACAATCTTTCAAATCTTCCGACCCAAATGTTTAACATTAAACTATTCCACGACATTGCTATAATGACTTGGATTTATATTAATATAGAAAGAAAATATTGTTTAAAATTTAATTGAAATTCTTATACGCGCTAAGTTTTAATTTGGAGCACTGCATATTTTAAAGGTGGTTTTGAAATACTGATTACTGATGTAACGCTTCCAGATTGCAAGTTTAAAGTATCCGTTCTCAGAATTTAACTTTTGTAATTTTCCGAAATGATTTTCTTATTCGAAATTGTGCAAGTGTGCTTTCATTTCATACGTAACAAGAGAAGTTTTGAAACAACTAAATCCATTAGCTGAAGTAGAATAACAGATTTGTGTAAATTCTGAATTCAGTGTCTATGTAATTAAGGTTACAAAAGGCAAGTCACAAGTGCGCAGAGTTCAAACATTTAAATTAGGGTTAGTTGCAACCTTGTACGGTTGGTTATATACGAAACATTACTTTTAATGGCGCAATTAAGTTTAATGAACCATGTTGTTTGGAATTTTTGCATGGATATGTCACATTGCAAGACAGTGGTACTGTTGCTCAGTGAAACATTAGGAAAAGTGAAACTGAAAGAAAATAGATGAATATATTTCATTCCTATCAGTTACTCTACATGAATATAAAGTAATTTTGATATCCCTAACTGCAGAAATTCTAAGACTGTAAGTTGAAAAATGTACTTTAGTAACATTTGTTAATATTTCATCACAATGTAATTAATAAAATTATTTTAAGGTTTCATTTGTTGTGAGCCCAGTTATAGCTCGTTATTCATTGTCCCTAGTTTTGCAGTTAAACTTGCTATTTTGCATGCACTGTTTTATTAAAATTTTAAATAACTCTTTGAGGGAAGTTTTAAAAACAATTAAAAGTTTGGGTGAATATTCCAAGTAAAAATATTTAAAACATGAAATCAAGTAAATCAATCATCAGTCAAGTGCGTTATCAAGAGCTTTTTTTTCCATAAAAATAGGTCTATTGATATATTTTTGAAATATTTATTCCACGACACATTTTCGTCGGCTTTTTGCCGAAATATTTTGAATGTGATAAGCAATTCAAGTGTTATACTTCCGTAGACACGATATATATTGGACAAGTATTCAACATGCTTTTTTTGATACTGTAACTAAACCACTTAGACTAAGAAATTTTGGTCAAAGTCCAAAATATTCGATCCCTCGAGAAACAGAGAAACTACCCTCTGATCTGTAACAAGTATATCCAGAGATGTACCAATGACAGTCAAGACTATGGAAAGGCTTCTATGCAGAAGCCTAATATTCTCTTGAGAAGAAAAGAATTTACCCCCTGATCTATAATAGACACATCCAAACATGCACCAAAGATTGTCGGGATCATAAAAATACGCTTATGCTGATAGCAAAACATCCCCTTGAGATGAAGACAATCATCTCAAGGTGATCTCAGTCAACTCTTCATCTAAAACGAGTATATACAAGTATATCTGAAGATTTACCGATGACAGTCGGGAATATAGAGAGCCGTCTATGCATATGGAAAACTTCCCCTTGAGAATAAGTGAAACTTCTTCTTGATCTATAATAAGTATTCACAAATGTGTACTAATTACAATCGGTAATATATATTTATTCAGATTACAAAACTTTCGCTTTAGAAGAAGAGAAACTACCTTCTGATCTGTAACAAGTATATCCAGAGATGTACCAATGACAGTCAAGAGTATGGAAAGGCTTCTATGCAGAAGGCTAATATTCTCTGGAGAAGAAAATAATTTACCCCCTGATCTATAATAGACATATCCAAACATGCACCAACGACTGTTGGGATCATGAAAATACGCTTATGCTGATAGCAAAACATCCCCTTGAAATGAAGAGAATTATCTCAAGGTTATCTCAGTCAACTCCTCATCTAAAACGAGTATATCGAAGTATATCCAAAGATTTACCGATTACAGTCGGGAATATAGAGAGTTGTCTATGCATATGGAAAACTTCCCCTTGAGAAGAAGTGAAACTTCTTGATCTATAATAAGTATTCACAAATGTGTACCAATTACAATCGGTAATATATATTTATGCAGATTACAAAACTTTCCCTTTAGAAGAAGAGAAGCTACTTCCCGATCTTTGACAAGTGTACCCAAAGATATGACAATGACATTTAGGAATATTAAAAGGTGTCTTTGCAGATGGAATACTTTCCCTTGAGAAGAAAGGAAGCTACCCTCGGATATGTAACGAGTATATCCAAAGATGTACCTATAATAGTCTGAAATATGAAAAAGAAGATTGTAAAAATTTCCTCACGTTTTCCCCCTCCATACTTTTTTATGTGCCCACTCCGAATCCTCGCAGGTGCGAACTATTACAGACAGTAACACTGAATCCCGTTTTTGTATCCGCGGCACTTAGCAGGAAAATATCGACGAGGTTTCTCGGTTATTGGATGTTAACATAAACGGAATTTCGGGTAAAATGATATTTTTAAAAATATAAGAGTGTGTACTTAATAACCTTTATTGGTAAAAAGACAAATCGTCTGATTTGGTATCACACAAGCCAATGTTTCAATTTTATACCTATCGATTTGAAAATTGTCATTTCGGTAGCGGAAAAATGGTATGCAGCTTACTTTTTTACCTACTTTTGCTATTGTTTTTAAATACAAAGCCAGCGCATAAAGTCATGATGGACTCTTTATCCTGTCTCTTAAATATATCAATAAATTTCATAATCAGTGAAATTGCCTTATATTTTATCTCATCTAACTATCTGTTCTTTCTTACTGTACAATGACCATAACTATGAGTTTGGTGCAGTCGCTAGATTTCAAAACAGAATCTTTACTACGAGTTTTACCGAAATCATGTTTCTTATCATAAGAGCATATACTTAATGTGCATCAATGTGTTTTAACTAGGATATTCATACTGAAGTATTTTTTTATTTATAACTGTTGTCTTTAGAATATGACTTTAAACTTAAATACTAAACTGTGCGTTAGTTTACGGCCAGTGAAATTTTTCTATAAAGGAGAAAATAAAGAAAAGGGAATTTGAAATAATAATACAGTTGTGTCCCGCTAATCCGAACTTCGGTAAACCGAAAGTCTGCTTAATCTGAAACCAAAAGTGAAAAAGAACTAAGGTTACAATAAAACGACATGATTCTTAGTAATTAAGGTATCTAACCACGTTCAAAACCAAAATCTTTAAAATGGGTTTTATATAAAAAAAATTGCAGTTAAACTGATAGCAGGTTATAAAACTCAGAAAAATATCAAATTTAGAAGAAATATTTTTTGTTGAAATTTTGGAAAAAATTGAAAAAAATTAACATTTTTTTACTTTTATGATAACGCTCATAATTAAAAGTATATGTGAAACATATCATAACTTCTTGTATAAATGTAGAGATGCATTGATTACGCATGCAATGAACCAAAATAATGATGTTTCTCTTAAGTATAACTAAGTATTATTATAGTAGTTATCATTGTTGTACTATAACAGTATACCAAAAAATTCAGTTTACCAGATATTCAATTTAAAGTTTTAACTACAAAAAATTACAACATTAAAAACTTGGGAATGGGACTTGGCAAATGGGAGGAAAATAATTTCATGCCAGATGTATTTTGTAATTTGATATACATTCAGAAATATGTTCCAGAGATTTATTCGATGAAATAAAGAGGAATAGTAGCTGTTTACTATTTTTTTTCTTTTTAAAACTACCAACTTCTGGTTATTTAAATGCGCACTTCCAGTTTAACAGCTCATTATTAAACAACTGTATCTCAGCTTCAAATGATGCTAGAAAGAAACTGTAAACGGTTTTTTGAAAGCTAAAAGTTTCTATCTTTAATATGAGACAATAAAAAAAATTGAATTTTTTTTTTGACGAAAATGATGATTTAAACGTGGTCATAAAGTATGTTTCTGAAAATTACAAGAAAATTCAAAGTTAGAAAATGTACTGAACTAATTATTACTGAACTGCATTTGTTCGAAAAAAAATCAGTTATTTTATTTTTGTCAAAGAGAAGAATACCCCTCCCTTGGAGCCAAATTACATAGCGCTACATCAAATGCAGCCGCGGCGTCTGAGTAGGATACCCTCTGCTCGCTGTTACCGTCTGCTTCACCTTCACTCTCATCTGAGACGTTGACAGGTTCTTTAAAATCCATTTCAACAATCTATTGATCATCTAAAATCTGACACTGCACTGTACGAACAATTTACACTCTACTGTACTGTACTGGGCAATGCGTTCCAATCTCTTATCACCCATTTCGTCCCGAGATTGATAATGTTTAGACAACTTATAAAATAAACTGTGTAATCACACAGACTATGTAATATTTATGTAATCACATGTCATTATGAAATTTAAGCATACTTTTAAAAATGATTCCGCTTAATCTGAAAAAATCCGTTAATCCGAAAGGGTCTGGTCCTATCATTTCGAATTATCGGGATTCTACTGTAATAAGTTTGTTTAGGAACGGATATGATTTTGTTTAAAAATTCAGATTTTGTTGCTATTATAACTAACCATTTGCATTTATATATCTTACCCTCTTGCGAAAGAGCAGGGAATTTAAATGGGCTACATGAAATCGCTCATGGCATTAGGTAGTCTTAATATATAATTGGAGGAAACACTTGTACGACCTTCATTATACTCACAAATTTGTCCGCCCAAAAGCATTTTTCCACCCATTTGCATTACAAATGCTGCTGAATGGTAGCCAAATCAAAATATATTTATGAAATGATGAAAAGTATGAGAACTGAGCGAAAAGACTTAAACGTAATTGCTTTATAATGGTAATCAGGAAACATCTGCGAATTCATTTTTTATACCACAGATGAAGTATCAGGGTGCTTTCAAGTGTTTAGTTTTAATTCTATCATTGTGAAAAACATTACCGTCGCATAATTTTTGCATTATGCATCTGTCTATTGAAATATTTTCAGGAAACTTGATTTAAATGTTAATTTCCTTTTCTATTCCTCAGATTGTCTTTCAATGATCATTAAATATATTTTTGTTCCTTTCTTTCTTAGATAAATCGTTCGCTTTTTACCATTTTTAGCCACTTATTCATGTTTTTTTAATCTTCTATGTATTAACGGATGAGAAATATTTTTTTCATATGTGTTATGGATGAGTATCATTAGGGTTTTTAAAAAAACATCTCACGTACATGTTTCATACTTGCACCAAGACTTTTTAAATGCAATTTGAATAAATTTCCATGAAGAGGAATATAATTAACTTACTTATGACTTGTAATGTCATATTCCTCTATTTTCATAAACACTGTGAAAAATATAGTGTACGACTACACCATGAAAAATTTTATGTCTAAATTTTGATCAGTTACATATGTAAGGGATGAGGAATGTATAACATATGTATTTCGGGAAAATAAATGTATTCAAATTATATCCTTGGTTTCTTTTTAATTTCCTTGGTTTCTTTTAAGTTTTAATCTACATATTTTATTTTATTTCCAATGCAGTGGCATACAAGGAGACAAAACACATTTTTGGGCCATAATCTAAAATATTAAATCATGTATTTGTATTTTGACGAGATTAAGGTGTACGAGAGGAATACAAAATACGAATTTTAAAGAATTGAAATAAATTACATTTTAAACATCTTACACTGGTTTTTACATCCAACAGTCATGTGTAAGGAATTCCAAGATCGTAATTAAACATATTGTTGCAGAAATAGAATGCATTACAGTGTTGAGACAACAGCTATAAGATATTTAAATGCACAATATTTATGCAGATCTCCAATCTGTAAATCAACCTCAAACTAAATATTTTACACAAATACTAATTTAGTTTTAGCACAATGGTTAAAAAATAACAAGACTGCTTCTTACACACGTATTACAATCCCTTCATTATAAGTTTTATATAATAATTCCGAATGAAGTTGACTAATTTTTATTTTTCAGATTTTATTCTACATTTCCAGTATTTTTTTCCTAACACTTCGTTCCGTTTCGTAGATTTTAAACATGTCTTCGGAGGTCTCCCTTGGTATACTCATTTGCAGTACCTTCCAACCACAGTCCCAGACGTGCTCTATTGGCGAGAGGTCTGGTGACCTGGCAGGCCATGGGAGTACGACATATCCTTGAAGAAATTGTTGGGAGAGTCGCGCAGTATGTGGACGAGCGTTGTCTTGCTGATAAACGGCACCTGGGCGACTTGATAGCATAGGCAGTACAACTGGCGTTATAATCTCGTCCACGTAACTGTGTGCTGACAAGTGCGTTGAAGGACGACTAAAGGTGATCGTGTGCCCCAACAAATAGCTCCCACACTGTCGCCACCTTGTGTAATCGCCGTATGCCTCTCCACAACAAATGCCGGATCGGACCGATGGCCCTGGCTACCTCCACACGCATATGCGCTGGTCTTCAGCATTGAAACGGAATCGGGATTCAACGCTGAAGATCACACGCCTCCAGTCGGTCACACTCCAGCTTGTCCCGAGGTCGGCAAAATCCAATCGACACAGCCTATGATGTGGGGTCAGTGGTAGGCGTCTTAATGGACGTCGGCTCCTTATACCACTCCTTGTACTGCGTCGACCACACGTCTCCCGAATGGTTTCCCTTGATACCACCAGATGTCTGGAAGGTGGTAATGGCGTCGGACCGATTCTAGCGACGTTGCTGGTGCGGAGGTGGCCTCTCTTATGATTGCGCGATCCTCGCACGCATTTGTGCTCCTGGGACGGCATGAACCTCCGCGACGGTATACTATCCCTTCCGTGATCCATTATTGCCAACACCAAGCAATTACCATATCGCTCCGACTGAGTTGGTGGCCGATACGCCTGTTCGACCAACCTGCTTCTCTTAGGCTTACTATACGCCCCTTCTCAAAGTCTGACAATTGTTCGTACTGTCTCCGGTTACGTTGAGCCATCTCTAGTGATACAACGCCTCCTGAACATATAAATAACTATCAAATTATCCTAGTTATCAATTCTAATTTGTATAGTTAAATTTAGATTTATATTCAAGCCACGTGCTAAATAAGGCAGGCGAAGCATCAGATACATATAAAACGAAAGCACTTTATTTGGTTACAATGAACATTATAAAAATTATCAATTAATAAATTTTGATTTCATATCATATTTTACAAGATGGAGAGAGGGATATTTACTGAGGGATAACGTACTCACAGGTGGTTCTTTATGTTGTTGTTGTGTTCGCTTACGTGCGTTCGAAAACCTCCGTCCGCTGCGACTTTTGCTTCTGCTTCCGAGACAAGATATGCCCGCCGACCGGCATTGGCGCGGTCCCCCGTCGCCAAACAGCGCGCAGCGCCAAATTCGAAATGTGAGTACGCTCCCTAACACTAGTCACAATACCGTCCATCCAAATCGACAGATTTGTTTGAATAACACTATGGAACGAGCAGTCATGCTTTTAAACTCTCACAGCTGCGCATCTCATATGCGCATAACACGCTTACCCTTGTCTTATTGGCATCGAAATTTTAATAATTTGCATATGTCTTACCAGACTACGTCCCTGCCAAGTTTCGTGATAGTAGCTCGATTTCTTCTGGGGGCAAATATTTTTTTGTGAGCATGTATATATCTTCTGGGGGCATATATATATATATATATATATATATATATATATATATATATATATATATATATATATATATATATATATATATATATAAAGTAATAAGGAGATCCTCGACCCAAAATCATTCCCAAAATTATTACTTTTTCTGTTTAAAAATTAACTCAGAGATTTTAGAAACAAATGGTAAATAGCGTATTTTCCTACCATGATTGCTTACCACTTACAAAATTTTTGTAGTGTGCTGTCTACGCGTACTCAATATCAGTATGTAAGCCAATCTGTCTCTGAAGATAGTCTTTATAATTTGACATCGTTAAGAGAGTACATGTTCTTTATCCCTGGCAAGGTTTCTCCATGCAATTTTGTACAGTGTTCTTTTGTTCTATTTTCTTTAAAAAGCGTTTTATGATTTTTAATTGGATGTCATTCGAAAAATATATATATATATATATATTCGCCCTGAAACACAAATCACAGAGAAGGAATTCGATGTTTTGATAAGCCAAAGCGGCAAATTCAAAGTGATTTAAAATTTTCATGATAAATTCATTAAAGTTTTCATAAATCTGAAAAAAATTATTTTTTAATCCTTCCTATGACGTAAATAAAAACAATATTCAAACAGAAAATTAATCAATCATATTTAGGAAAAAATTTAAGTATACTCCAAAATTTAAAATTTTATATTTTCTACCAAATGCATTTTTAAAAACAAATAAACAATTCTACAGAAAATCTGAAAATAATTTTAATATCTATGGTGTCAGTTAGTTAATGGTTATAATTAGAGTAAAATCCTTATCTCACGCCTAAATAAAAAAAATAGCAAATTTGCGTATGTCCAAAACATCTTTGAAACTAATAATAAATGCAGTATAGTAGAATTGTTGGAATATTTAGATTGACAATCGCTTTCGGACAATTTCAAGTAACTGAGAATGCATTTACAGCTGATCTCCTTTAAAAAAATTGCACATTTGGCTAATTAAAGTGAACTTTTTTAAGGGAACGTTGGACGTTCAAATTTATTTGTTTTTAAACTTTTTATCATAGAGATAGGAAATTTCGTACATGTATACATTTCACCATAAGTATATATAACACCTTAAAAGAAATTTTCAATCTTATTAATTAAAGATTTTTTTAAAAATTCAAGTTTATAAACAAAATTTTAAATCGCTCCTTGCGACTTAATTTTTGAGATATTTCTTCGATTTTCATTTAATCACTTAAAACTATATTATAAATAAATCTGGGGATCAATTATTTAATCCCTTGAATAGCTTATTTTTGATAGATTTTTATTTCATTCCATCCAAATTTTCATCAAAATTTTGCCTTGTAATGAGTTATAAATCAAATTTAATTACCTTATTGAAGTCGAAATGTAAAATGCATACCCAGTTTCTTTGCAAATAGCATAAGGATTATCAATTTCATGAATTTTGAACAAAAATTAAGTCGCATGGAGCATTTGAATATATAAAAACCTTGAAAAATATGTATTCAGTAACAGTTTTAAAGTTTATTACTACACGTTCCTTTATTACTTACTTCGTGGAAGCTTCATAAATGATTTTTTACCTGAAAAAAATATTTTGGTACTATTATTCTACATAAATATAGTTTTTTTAAATTTACAATAACATAATGAATATTATAATAAAAGAAGATTCGCCCAAAGAAAGTTCTACGGTTCCTTTAAATACACCATCCTTTATGCCATCCACTTGCCGATGTTAAAAAAACATGAGAGTTAACGATGTGGAGAAATCTCATTTTGACTGAAAACCTCTATACTTTAAAACTATGCATATAAAATTAACGAGGGCTCATAAAATTGTATTTATTGTAGAATTAGAGTAAGTATTTTCTGTGATGAAAAATTTAGACACTAATATAGGAAGTTAAAACAATTTCTTAAATCATTAAAAAATTGCATATAAAACAAGCCTACATTTTTTGTAAGTGTAAAAAACGGGTCAATTTTAGTAAAATATTTTTTGATTAAAAATATGTACTGCGTTGTACTTTTAATAAGGTAATTTTTAAAATAGGTATTCAGTCACCATAAGATGTACCAAGTAGACAATCGGTTAAAAGAAGCATAAATTAAAAAATGATAAATAAAATTTTCTATGGATTTAAACACAAACTTTTATGCGTCATTGTCATAGGGACATGACAGTAGTGTCACGGCCAGGGGCAGGAGCATTGAAAAGTACAGGACAAAGTACAATAATTGTTAAATGCAAGAAAGAAACAGGGCAATAAAAGAGAAGGGAAGAAAGCCATAGACCGAAACGGAATTTAGAGATTGTGTTTGTAGCAATAAATAGAAAATAAAAGTGGAAGAGAGTGAGTTGCAAGAAGAGAATAAAAGAAAATTTATGATGGCTATAAAACAGCCCACCCTGCTTGAAGCCGAAGCATGGGAAAAAGTTAAATTTGAGGGAGAATTTATAAATCCCGCCCTCAATGCGCATTGGTAAAAGGGGATTGAGAAGAGGCAGCCACGGACGAATGGCGATGGCATGATAATTTCCATATGACCAATGGAAATTATAAGAGGTGGAGACATTAGTAAGAAAATATATGAAATAAAAAATAGTGAAAAGGCAGATATAACCTAAGAAGTGAGAGTCAGTCAGAAGTTTTTTTTTGTTGAGATGTAGAAGTGGTGTGAAGGCATATAGACGTATGAGGAGAGTGCATTAAAAGTTTGGAGATAGAAGTTGTCGAGCGCCCAGTGTCCCGTGCCGAGTGTCTGCAATGAGCGACGGAGCCGTATTCCAGACAAGAAAGTGCCCTAGTTCCATGCGATGATAAATACGACGAAATTCATCATTGCGAGTGCCAGCTGCCCAGAGGGATTCCACAATCATCTTCCGAGGTACCGACTTTGCGTTTCCTTTTTATATTGTTATCATTGCTTCTCATTGTGTAGCCATAATAATTAATATAGAGCGCGATGAGTATAGTGTTTGAATATAAGATGTTGAGGAATTGATCGATAATTCGTACAAACAATTTAATATAATGTGATGCTTATATATATAAATTAATTTAGTAGGAATGAAGTTGAAATAATATGTGTAGATAAGTACGAAATATTGTTAAAATAAGTGAATGAGTCAAATATAGGTGTCGTAAAGAATTAATTTAGTAGGAATGAAGTTGTGAATAATGTGTAAATGCCGGAGGAAATATTGAGTAATATTGGAGTGTATTATTTATGTGTGATAATATTCAATAAATTGATTTGTCAATATAACCAGAGTTATTTCCATTATTTGGGAAGAACATCAATGTACTAACCACAATCATGAACCAATAAATTACTAAATCATAATAAATATAATTAATGTAATTAATAATATAATAGCTCCCAATCATTGAATTAATTAACTTTAAAAACAATAACGGTTACAGTCACTATTTGTAATAATCAACTAGAAAGGAAAAATATCAATATAAAAATAAATAAATAAATACCAGCTACAGAAAAGTTGTTTTTTTTAATCTGTTTCGAATTTTTATTACAAACGCTCAAAAAGGTCACATAATCATCAAAAGCTCGTAGACGTCCAAGTGTAAAAGCCGTTAAAAACAAATATAAAATTCCGGAAGATAAATAGACACCAAACATTCCACACATAAATAAAACAAATCCTTTCTTACGCCTGAGATAAATAAAAATATAAAATGCGCTAATCGTACATAAAATTCTTGATCACAAATAAAAATGTCCGACTTAACACAACCCTATTATTCCTTGGGGAGAATCTTGGATCACCATTAATTCTAATATCGGCATAGAGACGTTGATATTTATCGCTCGTATTGGGACGCGGAAAAACACGTGGGCTAAAGATCTAAACGAGAAAATCTTTTTACAGCCTCCGTTTTTCTTTCTTTTTATGGCAACGGATAGGTTTTATGTTTATCTTAATGAAAGCTTCCCTGCTCTAGGAAATGTGTATTCCTCCGAAATCGTTGACTATCTATGAAACGAAATGAAATTTTATATCTTCGTTTTCATTCCGTTAGATTATTCTTATTGTAGGAATGCAAATTTTTTTTTCGGTGAAACAGCGAATAAAAGATCGCATTTGAGAGATTTAATGCATTTTAAAAAAGTATTTTTGTGAGTTTTCATTTCTATTTCTACCATGAATTGTTAGCCACGAAAAGAAAAAAAATTGAATATTTAAGCAGCCGTAACTCGTTTGGTCACGCTTTATTTATACGCTATGGAAAATTAAAACTCATTTCTAAATCATTGAAGAAAAAGCCTCCAAGTATCGTAAATAATAATGTGGGTCTAAGAAACATAAAAACTTTAAGTCGTAAAAAAATATCATTTACGAACACTTTCGTGACTGCGCAATTTGCTATTAGCGGGATCGGGATTTTATAGTTTAATTGTTACTCATCTATTTGTTTATCGATTCCTAAATTTAAGTGTAATTATTTACACGTAAACATAAAAACATTAAATTAAAAACGTAAAAACCATAAAAGCCGTAAAAAACATCATTTAGGAACACTTTCATGACTGCATAATTTGCTAGTATTAGCTGGATCGTGATTTTGTAGTTTAATTGCTACTCATCTATTTGTTTATCGATTCCCAAATTTAAATGTAATTATTTAAATTCAAACATAAAAACCTTAAATCAAAACATAAAATCCTTAAGCCGTGAAAAGAATCATTTACAAACACTTGCGTGACTGCACAATTTGCTAGTATTAGCGGGATCGTGATTTTATAGTTTAATTGTTCTTCATCTATTTGTTTATCAATTACCAAATTTAAGTGCAATTATTTCTATGTAAAAAAATATAATAATAACAGGTACTAACACGCACAAACTATTCAATTAACAAAATTAAATTTTATTGAAATTTAAAACCACTTGAATTAGTTTACTATTAAGAAAACAGATCCTGGAAATAGATGGTAAAAATTCATCATCGTGGTTTAGCATAAAAAATTTTGTTTAATTTGTAGCGTCAAGTATAATAAACAATGCTACAAATAATAAATCGTGTAATACTTTTGGCATACAATGCTGTGTCAAACCGTATACTGTTCCAAACTATGACATCTTTAGAAAAATTTAAAATGTTATTTATTTGCTCTTCGCATTTCCTTTTCTTTTATTTTCCCCTAGATCTTTTTTACATGATTTCCTCTGTTGAGGATGTACTACTAACTCTGGTAAATACTTACCAGTTACGGCATTTTATCGTCAGTCACCGCATACAATCGCCTAATCGAGCCTAGTCTTTCAACTTTGACATCACAATCGTCTATTACGGCATTCCCTTTTTAAGTCACAGACGTAAACACGATATTTTTCATCTAACACTCATACAACTACAATAATTCGTCTTAGCACGAGTCGGTTTCAATTGTCCGAATTTCTGTAAAACCTACATCCTGGAAGACTTTTTTTACAACATTATAAGGGAGTTATAGCAACTACTTATCACAATCGATCAAACTATCTACAACACGATCTTTTTCATGAAACACTCAAACAACTTCAATAATTCGCCTTAGCAAGAGTCGGTTTCACTTGTCCCGATTTCTTTAAAACCTTCCTCCTGGAAGAATTTTATACAACATTATAAAGGAGTTAAAACAACTACTTATTACAATCGTAAAATACAGGACCTCAAGGTAGACTAATTGAAACTCTTTCGACTTCGAAATGGAGGTACTCGGTTCGAATCCCGACGAACCCCATTGAATACCTTAGTGTCTAGGCCGGATATGGGCACGTTAAATCCGTATACCGGAAAGTCCTTTTGACACAAATAGAGGTGACACATCGGGATAGTGTTGCCCTCCCCCCTGAATGCGACCCAAGAGTTTCGCGATTAAAGTGCGAATGTCTTGATTGGAAATTTTAACGCACCAGCAAACAACATCAAATATAAAATACGATCTATATGTCAATTAAAGCTCCGATAAGGTCATTTAAAGGCGATATGACATTCGCAGACTATTTTACAGTCCTCACAATTTCACCACTATACTGAGTAATCAGATGATTGCAGGGTTACTTTAAAAACACCGATAGTACTTGTTATTGCGGTTGTAATTATTGCAAGATTATCATTGTCTTTTACTGCAAAAACTGAAAGCTTATTTTTTAACGTAGGATTACTTTCCTCCATAACGGTAATCCGGAAATTAAAATTTCAGATGTCCTGCATCGCAAGTTATAATTATGGCAGCGTGCCAAAGCCAGTCTGTATCGCTTGGGCAATCAGTAAAGAGTTAAACGGAAAAGTACCAAAATACGACATAATTTATATATATATATATATATATATATATATATACACAAAAGTGGTAATCAATGATAAGTAATCCTACGTTAATAACCCGTGGTAGATTCGTTAGAATAGACTACCTGACATTTTTTTCGACTGGTACTTAAAATATTTCCTTTCCACATTAAAAATCCAAAACTTCTGTTCCATCTGTCCCATATTTTTTTCCGTTCAACAAAATCTATCAAAGAAGAGTCCATTTCGAAATACCATACACATCATATGTACTGCGAGTATTTGGTTCGGAGATCTGAAAGATAAACGCCAAAAGTAGGATGACGTCTCGAAGCTCGTTAGCACTCAATTGATCGATAATCGTTGCACAGGAATTTTACCAGGATTTTATCCATCATATCAGATAAAGTCCTCCCCCCCCCTCCCACCTTTTAGCAAAACTGTCTATCATCCTGATTTCCCCCTCTGTAGATGTTCGCGTTCTGCCAGGACTGTCGACCTGAAAAAAAGTCCGCGAATGTGATACCGCCTTAAAGACTAGGAAAATTTACAAATTTCAATATTTTCCGAAAATGAATGCATAAGGTTGAAAAAAAATTCAATTTATTCTAGCCATTATTTTTCGAAATAGTTCAGTGTGTTTCAGTGTGGTGTTATCTAATATGTCAAAAATATCAAATGCTATTCTCAGTTTTGGTTGGAACTACATTGTGGAACTGTCATCATTAAAGAAAAATATTACACTAGTTTTAACTGTAAACGAAAGATTTTCCATAACCCGATGTGTTTTTAAGCCGATATATGTTGGTAAAAAAATTTTTAATGAAACTTCTTTCAATTTAATAATAAATTATGATGAAAAATGACCTTACTTCCGATTAACTATCGTTTTTTGGGTTACTTCTCGTTAAACTGTGCAATGTTTCGATTTTAATATTTAGTTTAAGCAGATATACTGCTACTACCTTTTCATCGTCAATTTTCCTAAAATTAAAGAAAATCTCCAAAACGGAGCTAATTACAGTTACATCCTTTAAAATTTCTGTAATTCAATATACCCTGGACTAATTTTACTTTTTTTGTATTTCCAAACATCGAGCATTTTTTATCTTCTACAAATGTTCGTATTGTGCATCCTTTAACTGTATTAAACTTCAGACAGCCTCATTATTAACCTTTAAATATATATTATTGATCTCCTGATGTTATTGTTTCCATTGTTTCAATAACAACTTCTTTCTTCGTTCTCACTATAGAGATGAGATGCAATTTTTTAAGGATTAATCACATTTTTTTTACTATAGAAAAATGTTATGAGATTAATGATATATTTTCTTTTAATATTTTTTAACCTTTGAGAACTCAGTAAGCATTTAGATTTTAATGAACAATCTGTAGAAATTAGAAATAAAACAAGGGATTGAAATTACATGTAATTTATTGAAAATACATTTAATTTAATGTAAGATTTTGTTTTGCTTATTCACGTCTTATTATAATCAGTATTAATACCCTACATTGAACACAAAATATGTATGACCCTAATTGTTTATTATGTGTAGGATGTATAACAGTTTCATGTGGAGGGTAAATCTCTTTGAGGTGTCGCATATTTGAACCTAAAACTGGTCAGGATTGTGTTCGGTTGTAGGCGTTGTTGAAAACTATTTTGCGAAGAGCATGGCGCTTAATATAATCGGTCTTTGCTAAAAATAATATATTTCCATCTTTTCTACTCTATCAACGGTTGAGAAATAGCTTTGGATAAAACACAGTGCTTATAACATTTTCTTACAAGCCAAATTTGTATAAAATCTTTACTATTTTTATTAGGTGCAGGCAATACAAAAAAAAATAATATTTTTAAATTGAAAAAAGTAATGATACTAAAAACAAAAATTATTTCATAAATAACATTAACTTTATACTTATTGAAATGGCAACTTTATTTTTTAGAAATATATAAGGTTAAGAAATAATTCCATATTCACATTTATTGTTTAAATCTGAATATTACTATAAGTTTAAGTCGCTTATTTGAATACTCAAATTCCCTTTAATTCATGCTTTAAAAAACGTTCTCTAATTTAAAATCCAGATTACCTTGAACTCAGTTTACTGTAATTTGTTGATAATAGTACATCCATTATCGCTTAATCACATTTGCTATATGCAATAGATCATAATTTAGTTTAAAACAAAATTATATATTAAAAAATATATAAAGCATTCCCTAATAAATTGATGACATACATGCCCGCACATTTTATAATTTGCCCGATTCCGTGACCACTGTGTCTAATTTCTTACCCCCTGCTTCATCGCATCCCAATACGGACCAAGAAACATCTCTTTGGTTGTTAATGTGTGTAATGTTCAGTCAATGTTGTTCAGCCTTTGACTTCCCTCAAGCATAATGTCAGCTTCCACTCCAATATTTATGAACTCCGTTTATCGCAAGACTTACTTAATTTCAGACACAAATCATCTTGATAACATGAATCTAGCGACTGTGAAATATGATGATGTCTGGGAGAAAAAAAAAATCCTTCGATTTTCAGTGTTAATAAATTAACTTTTATTTCAGTAATTATTCAGACCAGTTTTTTTAAGAAGTCTTTGAATACTTTTAGTAGATACTACTAATTTTGCTCTGGTAGAAATTAATGCCTTATTTTGGGGGGGGAACAGGCTGAAGGGTTCATATTTGTATCTCAAAATATTCATCTCCTGGTTATGGTAAGGGGAATTGCTTTAAATCTTTTACGAAATTTATTAACAACTATTTCCCTGCATTTAATGTTTCTGGATGATGACAGTTTCAAGTAAGGATTTACCTTCACTTTTATATTGATTTTTCAAGTTGCAAGAGCAGATTTTGCATCCTAGCGAATTTTATTATTTGCATTTTTCTTTTCACGGAATGTCGAGAATTTAAGAGAAACAAATTCGTAATCAATGACCTTTTAATTATTTGTCAAAGAGCAACAATTTAAGATGAAAATTCTTATCATCAAGCATCGCTGATAATTAATTAATTAGTTAATTGATTATTTCTTAAGTGTTAATTTAATTTTAGTGCTTCTGGTATTGGTAATTGAAAGAAAATAAGTACAGAAGTAAAAAAAAAATTATTCAAATTAAAATTCGTTTTATTGTAAAATAACTCAAGGAGAGCATTTTGCGGCTTAGGGCATCGTAATTCAAAGAAAATAAAATGTAGATGTAAAATTGTCTTATTCAAATTTGTTTTGGTGCAAAATAATTCTAGGTGGACATTCTATGATTTCCAGGAGAGATGCATTTAAATAACTATTTATTATATATGATTTGGATCAGAAATGCAAAGTTACGATTAAAATTTGTTTTATTTTAAAATAACTCAAGGAGGGCATTTGGGTGCTTAGGGCATCGTAATTCAAGGAAAATAAAATGTAGATGCAATTTTTTATTTTAAATTATTTTTTAAACCAATGCGGAGGCACTTGTAATGAAACATTGGCCTATACTACGCCGCAATTTTACTGCCTATTTTATTATGGGGGCACCATATAGGCGGACAGAATTACCCCCTATGAAGGGACGACACGAACGGAGGCATATTTGGTGGCGCAAAGCTGGGATTCGATCTGAGCACCCTCAGCACCGAAACCCAGCGCGCTGTACCACAGGGCCGCCACAAGACCATTAGATGCAAAATTGTCTGATTCAAATTTGTTTTAGGGTAAAATAACTCTAGGTGAACATTTTATGATTTCCATAAGAGATGAATTTAAATAACTATTACAAAATGTTAAAGAGCAGCAATTTAAGATGAAAATTCATATCATCAAGCATCGCTGATAATTAATTAATTAGTTAATTAATTAATTCTTAAGTGTTAATTTAATTTTTGTGCTTCTAGTATTGGTAATTCAAAGAAAATAAATATAGAAGTAATAGTTTTTTATTCAAATTAAAATTCGTTTTATTGTAAAATAACTCAAGGAGAGCATTTTGGTGCTTTGGGCATCGTAATTCAAAGAAAATAAAATGTAGATGTGAAAATGTCTTATTCAAATTTGTTTTAGGGTAAAATAACTCTAGGTGAACATTTTATGATTTCCATAAGAGATGAATTTAAATAACTATTACAAAATGTTAAAGAGCAGCAATTTAAGATGAAAATTCATATCATCAAGCATCGCTGATAATTAATTAATTAGTTAATTAATTAATTCTTAAGTGTTAATTTAATTTTTGTGCTTCTAGTATTGGTAATTCAAAGAAAATAAATATAGAAGTAATAGTTTTTTATTCAAATTAAAATTCGTTTTATTGTAAAATAACTCAAGGAGAGCATTTTGGTGCTTTGGGCATCGCAATTCAAAGAAAATAAAATGTAGATGTGAAAATGTCTTATTCAAATTTGTTTTAGTGTAAAAAAAAACTATAGGTAGAAATTCTATGATTTCCATAAGAGATGCATTTAAATAACTGTTTAGTATATATGCTTTTGATCAGAAATGCAAAGTTGCGATTAATGCTTTACTACATTTTATAAGCCGCAGCAGACTTACTAAGAATAATGTAATTTATTTATGAAATTAATTGACATTTCTTTACTTCTTAGATTGCCTTTACGTGAATTACTGCAAATATACCATATTATTTTATATCAAACTGTTAGAAACTGAATAAAACGTAATCTGCAGAACAATATTTTCCTTCTACACTAAGTCCATTCCCAACTCGGTCCGTGCACGGAGTAGTTAATACTTGGGTTGTGTGTTGACTTTTGCAGCTAAATGTTGCAAAGTTAAATTTTTCGACTAACTCCGCAAATTCATAAAATTATACACATATAATGGTAGTACTTTCATGCACTAAACGTTTAGATTTGTAGATAAACAAACAAAATTTCTTTAAAGATTTAAGCATTTAGAACATTTAATATCATTATATTTCATTTAATTCACATTTCATTTCATTTCATTATAGTTAAACACGGGTATAATTCAACTATTCACAATACATGATCTAATTAAAATACTTGAGGTGCATTCAACCGTACTATTAATAAACAGGAAAACCAACGTAAATAAAGCACAAATAAGATGCAATTATTTTGCATACGGCCGTTTCGAAGCTACAAAGGAGCTTCTTCATCAGTGCAACAACCTTAGTGACAGCTCAAAAAGCCGAAAACTAAGCAACCAGACCCAGTGCACACGCACTTAAATAATCCGCGCGTGCAAAGACACGAAGCAGCGGATAGGCCGAAAAAAGGCAAGCAGCGCCATCTAGTGGCAAAAAGAGAGGGAAAATTGATAAATTGAAGAAACAAGTCAACACAGCTAAAACAAACCTTTCCACAATTGAGGAAAAACAGGGGTGCTTGACAAATCGTTAACCAAAGAACCCGAAATTTTAAAAATGTTATAAGCTTCCCAGAAATCAAGATCGGCAGGCGAGCGACATTTCTGAATAATGGAGGAAGACGAAAAGTCAAATCGATGATTTGAAGTCCAGGCGTGTTGAGCAATGGACGAACGATTAAACTCTTGCTTTTTAACATAACTCGCGTGTTCCTTCAAGCGGAATTTAAGAGCACGCTTGGTTTGACCAATATAAGAAAGGCCACACTGGCAAGAAACCCGGTACATTCCCCAGCTATTTCAGCGATCAATGGGGTGTTTGAGATCCGAAAAAGATATTTTATTGACCGGAGAGAAAATAACCTTAATTTCAAACCTTTTAAGAATTTTAGCGATCTGATGACTGATCTTGGGAAAGAAGGGCAAAAACCACCGACAGGTTCGGCTTTGAAATACTCCTTTTTTGAACCGATTTAGACAATTTCTTATAAATGGAATCAACGATATTAGAGGCACAGCCGCGGTCCACGGCAACCGCCCTCAGATAATCCAGCTCGGAGCACAATAGTTCAGGAGTGGAGCAAATGTTCAACGCCCGATGGACAAACGTGTTGAAACAGACAATTTTTTGACTGGGAGGATGGACAGAAAGCCTGTGTGAGGGAAGAGACACGGCCAAGGGCTTGCGGAAGACAGCAGTCTGAAAAACTTCGTCACTGCGGATAACAAGCACATCCAAGAAAGGTAAACGATTATTACACTCTTCCTCACACGTAAATTGTATACAAGGATCAATAGAATTCATGATAGAGAGCACGCGATCGATGTCGGAGTTATTCTGGTCCGATAAGACAAAGCAGTCATCAAAATAGCGAACATAAAAGGAAAGTTTAATTTTTCAAATAGTTTAACCTCAAAATAATGCATATAGATGTCACTCAAGATGGGACTAAGAGGATTACCCATAGCGAGATCATTAATCATACGATAGAAAACGTTATTACAAACAAAAGTCGTCTGCTCAAGATAAGTACGAGTGAGAAGGGTTAGTTCATCAATTTCGAACTGCGAGAAATGAAATTAATTTCATTTGACGTAATTTGACTTTTATTTTTTTTAAACTTTTATGTTCTCCGACTGTATGTAGGAAAAAAAATCTGAGAAGGATTCAAAACATCCGGTCTAATTCTGGTAACAAAACACATTTAGGTGTGCTTTTCTTCTTTCAACTCTATTTTTAATCGTGAAAATGTATTATCCATGGTATCGTGATTAACTTAATTACGCATTTCCCCACTCATTAGTCATTATGACTTGATATTGATCACTATCTAGTATTTCACCTTGAACACACATGTTGATTATAAACGTTGTAGTGCATAAGAGTATTTCTTTATCGTTTAACCAACATGAAATTCCCGAGCTAAATGTGTTTAAGGTTTCAGTTTTATTACGAACTTTGTGTTCAAAATATGACTAAATATTTCGATCATCACAAATATTTAAGGAAAAACATATATTTCAAAACTGACGTATACTTTAAAGTAGTAGAAAATTTAAAAAGATAAGTCTTAAAATGAATTGGCTCTTGCTGTTGGTTTGATAAATAAGACTGCATCACTTCGACGACGTAGCTGAATATGTAAAGCTTGAATCGAGAGTTGAGAGGATCTTGGCTTGAATCCAGGTGCTCCCAGTTTATTTAACATACTTTATATAGCATTCAGACTTCGGAAAATATAAACATTTTCCTGCTTGTAATCACCCTGTCAGTTTCAGAAAACTTTAACTACTTGTCAGCATTTCTACTCTTTCATAGTGTTCTAATTTTAGGGGGAAATAGTTCAGTTCAATAATAAATCTTTACGTGTCAGAGCGAATAACATTCCTTCAACATCAGGATTTTTACTTCTCCACTCTCCTGTTTTTAGATTCATAATGAGGGAGTATTTTATAAAGAAGTTTACCTTTAAAATCATATTGGAAACCAAGGAGGGAAATGCAATTCAGATGCGAAGAGGCCAGAAAATTAAATATGAATATATTCTTCATCGTTCGTATAGATTGCATTGATAACTTTTCTCCACTTTGGGATATCAGACGCACTTTCGAGCAAAACATGTCATAAGTTTCGAAGACGAAAACTATTTTACGACTTACTCCATACTCTGCTGGCATTCTAGGTTCACATACCCAATAAACCTAAATTACCTTGGTTACTTTCTTCACGTCCATTTAACAGAATCATGAAGCTTTTGAAACGGTTAGCATGTGTGATTTGAAAGAAAAAATATCCAATGTGTGTCTCAGATTTCGCTTCTCCAGCAACTGAATCAGGAGGCAGGTCAAAAAGTTGTTGTTCTTGTTTCTTATGCGCCCTGGCTGGAATACTCCAGATATGATCCATAGATGCTTTAAGGGGATCCTGTTTAATTGTCCCACAAGGGTCAGACTCCTACTCAGACAGGTACCATCAGAATTTTCACAGAGCACCACCAGGGGCGACATCGTATGTGTTCGCATCCACCTTCAGACCTCCAACCACCCCTCGGAGGAACTTCCTGGCCTAAGCAATTACGCAATTAATCCATACTTGGGGTAGACTCGAAGGCATTTAGTGGCGTTTACCGGGATTGGAACCGGGCACCAATAATTTGCATCGTGCATAGGCGTAACGTCGGGGGTGGGGGAGTTCGCGGGGGCACGTCTCCCTCCCCAACTTAACTTTAAATAAATTAACACGTTAATAGAAGTTCAGTTAAAATCGGAAAATTGTAGAAAACTTTTAAGAAAGTTTGATGTTTGCCGCTTCTTCAAACTCTGAAACTGAAGATTCCGATTATGTGTTTAGCCTTAACATAGTTTTTAACAATGATATGATCTATAAAAAAAATTCGGTGCCATATTTTTTTACCATTTTATTCATATTATATTTATTTTTCTCATTGTATAACTTTTGAATACTGAACGAACATCATTTCTATTGTTATTAAATTTTTAAAAATCATAATCTATATATATATACTAGCTGAAAACCCACGCTTCGCTAACGAGTACCTTCAAATTAAATTCAACGGTCAATGTATGCAATTAATGCCAAAAAGAATAAATATATATATATATATATATAATAAACGCGACGATCAATGCATACAATTGATGTAATATATATATATATATATATATATATATATATATATATATATACATAAAACATCGTAAGGGATATTTATTTTTTTGGATAATATCCAATCGTCTGCTGCATTAGAAAAAAATATTTATCACGAGAAATTTATATCACGAAAAAAATTTATATCACGAGAAAAAATTTATATCACGAGAAAGATCATAAAAATTCCTTTAAAATGAGATCTTTTTAGAATCTTTACCTCCATTTTTCTAATTTTTGGTTAATTTTTAAAGATTAATTTTTAGAATTTAATTTATTAAATGCTGATCACGTGATTTCTTTTTCTGGTACTTTAAATAAATTAATTGTCACGTGCATAACAACTAAATAGACAAAAAAAAAATTTTCTTGCTAATGCAGCAGACGATCGGACATATTGAAATACAGTAAAAGATATATTCCTCAAACTGTACTATATTAACTGTATTATATTCTTTAGTATTCTATTAGATTTAATTTGAATATTTTCTTCTACATTATTTTGTCTATAAAAATATCCGTTCCGATTTATTTTATAAATATATTTTTTTGTTTTTTACATCAATTGTATACATTGATCGTCGTATTTATTATAAATAAATAATAAATATATATATATATATATATATATATATATATATATATATATATATATATATATATATATTTATATATATATATATATATATATATATATATATATATATATATATTTATTTATTTTTATTTTTTTTTGGCATTAGTTGCATACATTGACTGTTGTATTTAATTTGAATATACTCCGTATCGAAGTGCCGGTTTTCAGCTAGCATTTCATATATTTTAAGGACCGTCTGACAGTCAATGCGCTGAGCAGGGACCTAAATGTATTCAATTCGTGATTTTTTTTTTCTTTTTTGATTAGAAGCACGTTACGCCTATGGCGCCGGGCCAATAATTCAAGAACTAAATGATGCCAATGAAGAAGTGAAAGAATTTGATATGATGTCTTACTAACAGGTACATAAGATGTTCAAAGAGGGTAGAGTGTGGAAAATGTGAAACATTTTATTGTAAGAATCATAGAGGTGAGATACCCAAGTAGGAGCATGTTTTGTGACTAAGATGAATTACTTATATTTTCATTCTCAATTTTTAATTTTGCATTTTAGTCGGATTCCAATTAACTGTAGTTTGTTTTAAAATCGTTGTTATACTTTATAACTTTATAACTTTATTTATTTATTATTAAAGCAGTATCACTTAGACATACATCTATACACTATTATATGCCACTAAAACACAACAATAGCACACAGAAGAAACAAAACAGAAAACTAAATGGCACACAGAAATCTTGGAGCAGAAACAAAAGTCTAATCGGGCTGATATCCATTCGTCCTCATCAGTTCCCTGACATCCCAATATCTGCCCTAAAGACATTTACTTTATAATGCGGATCACAGTGGCAAATGCTGTACATCCATAGGTACTTCCATACCACGGAGACAACAGTTTGGGGTTTCGAGAGTACCTAACCTGAAAAGGTATTTAGGCAAACAGTCGTGTCCCATTTCAAGTCTTAAAACAGCAACACTTGGTCTTCTTGGTGCTGAGGAGGTATGTAATATTGCATCTTTCCCTTCCTTATTTTGTATATCTCTGGATTTTCTCTCTTCATACTGAGAATTCATTTTTCTCTTTATAATTCTTGATGCTGATATGAAGGGGATTTCCGAAACCGATGTTTGTGTTATCATAGTTCCTTTTTGGGATAGCTGGTCAGCTATTTCCTTTCCGTGGACACCACAGTGGCCTCATGCTTTGTAACTACTGACATAGAAAGTTAAGACAAGGAATTGTGAATTATTATAAATATTCATAAAATATGGAAAAAAAATCATCCCCTTGCAAAATTTATGATAACTCATCAAATCTAAGCATACACTAAACGAAAATTGTAGTATTTTTCTATTAGCTTTCGATTATTTATTATTTTACATCAGTCTCAGCTTGGTGGACTGTAAAAATGCACGTCACATTATTCATGTACAAACTGATGTGCAAATGTTTTTTTCTGTCTTCGCAAAATTCATTACCGATATTAACATAATTAATGAACTGTTTTTGTTTTTATTGAACTGCGAATGGCAACATATAAAATTATGTTACTTCATTCACTTGAAAACAGCAGCAGTGCGGCTAAGTGTCTGAATTAGAAGGAATTTCATGCCTAGTGACACACCGTTAATGAAGATTTATTCACAAGCTGAAAATATTTTTCTGCTCTTCACGGAAAGGACTAATTCACTTATAGAAGGGAGAACTGATCGCAAGTAATAGAAATTCGCTGGGAATAAAAATGGGGATTAAGGCCCGGAAATTGTTTCCACTTTCAGAAGTTTGGATGTTCATTTTTTATATTATTTTTATTCAAGCTCGAATGCTTGTTACTAAACATGTAAAGAGCACGTTTTATTATAACTTTTGCTACAGAAACAATTTAATATATATGCACACACACACACACACACACACACCTTTTCAAAATTCTAAATTCTTTTTTAATTTCCTTTTGCGTAGAATAATTACATTTCCGCTTTCATTTTAAGAACAAAGGAGTCGATTTCGGCAGATGCTAAACGATCGCTGTAAATTTGGAGAAAATCCCTCTTCGTTATATAAGTTATCAAGCCCGGAAATTCAGATACAGAGAATCACTGCTCGTTGCATGGTCGCGTGACACGTCGGCTATGAAAAGTTATATAAGGGCCTGTGGTCAGCTGCCTGTACACTTTTTTGATTTCTGTTGCCTATTAAACACGTTGTAACCCTTCGAGCAGAATGTGAATAAACTTATAATTTCAGAAGAGCAACGATTTGTTGGTGTCCAGTCGGCTACTACTTCTTCCCTGTTGTGGTATGCCGGCTCTAGTCATCATCTCATCATCGTCATCCACGGTATCGGGCCGGCATATTACATATATACAGGGTGTCCATAATATAACTTCCCTACTTTAAAGTTGTCTATAGTCGTAACAATAGTTCAGAAAGTTTTGAAGTTTTGTGTAGGGCATATTGAAGGGATGGGAATTTGCTTGAGCGAATAAAAAAATTAGTTCAAAATGTCACCACCACAGGTGTTTTTTGATGAATTACACATTTAGCCAACATTTACAATAGTTAAAAAATTATAACAGCAAGACATGTTCAATATGACTGCCATCATTTTCAGCTACCATTTGAAACCGTAAGGTAGCATGTTCTAAAGTTGACCGCAGTGTGTCCCGTGAAATACTGAGAACATGTCGTGAAATGCTGTCTTTCAGATCAGGTATATTCCTTGGTATATCAAGACTGAGTAAATGTTTCACAAGCCCCCAAAGACAGAAGTCCCATGGGTTAAGGTCCTGGAGACCGGGGAGACGACACATTAGGAAAGTGGCTGCTGATGGCACGTTTTCTGTAAAGGGATTATTGATAACGTTCTAAACACGAAGGCTAATGTGTGAAGGAGCTCCATCTTGCATAAAAATTATGCGTGAAAGACACTGACGTGATTGTAGATCCGGAAAAATTTTATTCAGTAACAAGGATGCATATCGCTCCCCGGTGACCGAGCATGTTACTGGACCTCTAGGACTTAATTTCACAAAGAAATACGGGACAACAATAAAAAATGCAGAAAATCCACACCACACGGTGACTTTCGGTGAATGTATCGGAACATCTAAGATTAAAAGCTGATTTTTCTGGTTCCCAAATTCGGCAGTTGTGAGTATTCACCAAACCGTCCAAATAAAAGCGTGCTTCGTCTGTCCAGAGGATATTCCAAGGCCATTCTGCATCAACCTCAAAGCGAGAAAGAACCTGAAGTGTTAATCGATAATACCGGAGGATATTCCGTATGACCTTCTGAACAGTTGAACGGGGCAGATCCAATGCTTCTGCCACACGACGGACACTGGTTGGACGGACACTGTTCGTTGGAAGTTTTGTCCTCTTCCACCTGAAGCACAACCTTCTCTACAGCTTCTGCGGAAACAGGTTTCCTTCCTCTTTCAGAATGAGCAATGAAAGAACCAGTTTCTTCAAATTTGGCCACCATTAATCGAATACCTTTAGAGTCAATGAACCTTTTCGTATCCCCTTCAAACTCCGAAATTTTCGTAGAGCAACTAGCGCTGAATTAACGTTTTCGTAAAACAATTTTACTAACAAAGCTGGATCTGGTAATCGTAACGATGACATTCTGATTAGCAATAGAAAGCACGCTGAAAACAAAATATCCATGAAAGTTTCGAGGTTTTATAACAGCTTCTGCTCTACGTCTACAAAAAAATAATTTGCATATTTGTTTCTTCTTCGTTCCTTCAAATCTTTGGCCGAAAATTAGTTATCGGACAAGTTTCCAATCGACTTTGCAACCACTTTAAAGATTGTAAAATTTAATGAGCATGAGTTAATGTGTTAGGGGAACCTATGGATAAAAAGATGGTGAAATCTTAAGTAAAGAAACAATCGTAAATGTGTAACTCATCAAAAACGCCCTCTGGTGGTAAAATTTTGAACTAATTTTTTTATAGGTTCAATCAAATTCCCATCCCTTCAATATATCCTACACAAAATTTCAAAACTTTCTGAAGAATAGTTTCGATTGTATACAACTTTAAAGTAGGGAAGTGAAATTCTGGGCACCCTGTATATATATATATATATATGTATATATATATATATATATATGTATATATATATATATATATATATATATATATATATATATATATATATATATATATATATATATATATATATATATACATATATATATATATGTATATGTATGTATATGTATGTATATATATATATATATATATATATATATATATATATATATATATATATATATATATATACAGTGCTAGATTTCTAGAAATAGAGGTGCCGGAACGGTAACCTTCCGGGGTGTGTGTGTGTGTGGGGGGGGTATTCCAAAGTATTGGCCTGGAAAAAGAAATCGTTTGTTATACAAAAACTTGAACATTTTATTTTATTCCAAATTCTTATTTTGCAAGACAAGTAGTAAAAGATCTGATGAATTTAAATACCTTGGCAATATAATTAATGACAAAAATAAACTATGAACAGAAATTGATAACAGAATCCAAATGGCTAATAAATGCTTCTTTGTGCTGAGAAGACAATTGAGATCTAATCTTATCAGGCGCAAAACGAAATTTAGAATTCATAAGACACTAATACTGCCTGTCTTACTTTACGCAAGTGAAACATGGACCTTGAGCATAGACACGCTGCGCTCACTGGACATGTTTGAGAGAAAAATCCTCAGGGCTATCTTTGGCCCAGTGCAGGAAGAAGGACGTTGGAAAAGATATAATTTTGAACTGTATAGGCTTTATAGGCAATCACAAATAACACAAGTCTTCCGTAGTAATAGATTAAGATGGCCTGGCTATGTTTGGAGAACCTCGGAAGATAATCTCTCTAAGATCTTGACATTTAAAAAACCTGAAGGATCCCGAGCTAGAGGTAGACCACCGACTAGATGATTAAATGACATTGAAAAAGACTTAAAAACTTTGAAAATTAAAAAAAATGGTGAGGCGTCGTCGCAGATAGAAGACGCTGGAAGGAGCGCATGGTTCAGGCAGCCAGGACCTGCAAGGGGCTGTTGTGCTTGTGCTTGGGAAGAAGAAGATGAAGACAAGTACAAAAATCTGTTGTAGAAAAGTAATAATAGTAGTAAAAAAACACAGTTTCATGATTGTTTAAGTTTTGTGCCCATCCTAAGAGATTGTCCAAAACTTCATGTTTTCATCATACTTCTTGTCTCTTTACCTCTCCTTTCTCTTGACGGCTAATGCTGAATCTTGTCCAGACACAAGCCACGAGTCAACATACTTAATTGGGCTAAAGAGCCGAAGAAGAGGTCCATTGATCTTTGCAAACAGCAGGCTAGAAACTGTTGCAATATTCAGTGATGACCTCAGTGGTGTGATAATGAGGTTCATCTGTGAGAAATCTCTTTCACATTCACTAGACGATATGGCTATCAAATTGGTTGACAGTTTCAACGGGTTGAGACTTTCCGGGAACACTCTGAAGAGTAGATGCTCTCGGAATCCTGTAATTAGTTGCCTTTCATTAAGTTTGAACGTGAAGGCAAGTTTCCGCATTTCATTTTTCCCAAATGTTAGTGGTACATTTTGTGGTCAGTGTTATTCATCCATTACTTTGATGGTGTCAGCAAGCTCAAAGTCTTTTTCACTGAGCAGTCTTGTTTTAATAGACTTTTTAAGTGCCTCGTAAAACTTTTCGGAGTTCAAAGGCTGGTTGTTTTTAGTACCTTCTTTTTGTGGAGAGGAACTCCGAAAAAAGACAAATTGTTTACTGCCTCTTGAGCTATCGATGAGTAAAATCCTGGAACTGATTTTCTTTCCTCAAACAAAGAAGCTGTAATTTTTAACTTTTTGTTAGAATATCTTAGATCAACGTTGCGATGTTGCAAAGCTTCACTTCAACTCTGAGAGCTCTTGCAATGCATCAGCCATTAAGTCCAGGTCTAAAATGAAATTAGTATCAGTAATCTTTTTTGAAGAGGCCTTCAAACGAAATTTTTTCTTTGCTGTCTCTGGTTGGGTCATTTGAAGCTTCTTTAATGTGATGGACTAGAGATCCATAACACCAGCAAACGGCTGAAACAAATCTGAAACTAGACGCGACCCAATGTGTGCTCAAAACCCTTCCGATTTTTAAAAGTTCTGTTTCTAGTAAACTTGCACATGTTCGCAGTTCCTTGATGTTCTTTGGTGAAGCATGATACACAACATACAGTTTGTCGATGAAGGATTTAAATCTATCAACTCCTGAAACTGACTGATCTACATCAGTCACTGAAAGCTCAAGCCTGTGGGTAGCACAGTGCCAGACAATAACAGAAGGGAATTTTGCACAAAATAATTCTCAAACACCTTTCATTTTACCAATCATAGTAGCAGCGCCGTCACTTATGTTAAGATTTTTAAATTGTTACTTAAACACGTATCAGTTATGCCATTAGAGTAAAGACAGTTAATGAAAGAGTCAAATACCACCTTAGCAGTAAAACCATCAGGTTCTACTAAATCTAAGAAGACGAAGGTAGAACCACACATACCAGTTTTAGGCAAAGAACAACGAACGTAAACAATCAAACTTGCTTTGTTACTAAGGGAAGTTGACTCATCAATTATCAGGCCAATTTTCGTGTCATTCTTTATTATTTTATTAACAAATGTTTTCTTCATTTCTTTACTTATGTGCAAAGCAATGTTAGTACAGGCTTTGCATGAATGTAAAATGCGACTCATGTCAAACCCATTAAGTTATTGCAAATCAATTTCTGTTTCAAAATTGTGAAAGGACTGATTTTCTTTAACAATCTTATATGCAGTACGAAATATATTTTCAGTAGCTTGTTTTTCGTGAGCACGCTGCTTCAAAACAACTTTCTCCCAAAATTCATTTTTACCTTCACATAAAATTTTGAAGGCTGCTCTATGACGAGCACTTTCTTTGTGTTCATACATTTTTTTCCTTAACGATATTTGCTTTTTTTTCTTTAGTGTCGCCGTAGATACTTATCTCACCACTTGCCCATGCTTTTGAAATTTTCATACCTGTTTTCTTATGGACAGATAAAACCCCAACCTTTTCACAAGCACTGTATCCTAACGTTCCATTTTTAACAAACAACCAGTCATATTTTTGGCAAAACACTCTTTTTAGCGATTTAGTCCAGCAATCTGCCAAGACATTGTCGCACTCAACAGGTGTATCTTTTTCTTTAGGGTATTCTACATTACAGTCAGGCTTTTCAGAAGCCATTGTTTTGCTTGCAGTGTTAGAGGACGGTTGCGAACTTAGGCTTTTCATTTCGCCGTCATCGTCACTTTGTCATCACTGGTATCGTCACACCTAATGCTGGGCTTGAGTCTTTTACTACCACCCGAAAGTGAGAAAAAATTGGTTAGTTTTTTGCTCATTTGACTTCACAATCTATCGCACTCACACAGATTTCACACTGCTCAAACGCAACTAACCTCAACAACAAAACATGGAAGAAGGGTAGCTGCCTCGGGGTGGTCGATTCTCGAAATGAATGGTCGGTACAAATCAATACCTCATTTGCAAACCCCCGAAAAGTCAGTGTAGTCCCCAAAAATGAGTCAGACTACCGTCCCGTCTGCCAAGGTCAAGTCACAATACCACCCGCTTCAGTGAAACAGTCGCAGTTCGCTGTACTCAATAATAACTCTCAACAAACTACCGTATCCCAGTGGCGCACCCAGGATATTTTCTTAGGGGAGGACGTTAAATGAACAGATAAAAATATTTATAATGCAAATTCCATATTCATAATGCAATTTCTATTTCTTTGGAGGGGCAGGGCCCCTTGGACCAGCCCCTGGGTGCGCCACTGCCCTAGCCTCACATCATAATCCATCGTTACGACCTGCAAATGGTCCTTTTACGTGCAGTGTAAAGAGTAGTAAGTCAGGCTCACTCACTAACAGCAGAGTAATTTGTGATTAAATAAATGTTTTTAACTATCGTAATTTTTTTTCTAAAGAGAGTTCCGGCGTGTTCCATCTCAAATCTAGCCCTGTATATATATATATATATATATATATATATATATATATATATATATATATATATATGTTTGTGTGTGTGTGTCACCGTTCTACCTATTTTTATTGAAATTTCGGTATAAGCATACCATTAATTTATATGTATATATTCAGGTAACTTTTTCTTAATTTGCTCTTTATTGAAATATCATGTTTTAAATAATGATAACTAATTATATTATATGCAATATTCATTTTAAATTATAACATGTATTTTATGTAAAGCTTGTTAGACTACAGAAGGTTTCAGTAACAGGTGGCTTATAATATGAAGGATAGTATGCGGTATTAGAAATTTCCAGCAAAATTTAGATCAAATGTTCAGAGATTTGTTGGTTACCGTTCTAGATAATGCATACATTTTATTCCGGAATTTTAGTACTCAATTAGAATTTCCTGCCCGATTGCACCTTACGCTTCCTTGCTGATGGATGAAGATCAAAACTGGCTTGTCTTAATCAAGGGATAAATGTTTATTTTTTTAATTGAGGATTTTTAGAATCGTTTCGGTTTTAGAATTGTTTCGGTTATTTTATAATAAGTTGAAATGTTTACCTAAAACCAGAATTTGAGTATTAAAACCATATGTTTCATCTTCAAATATGCTTAATGTCTGGAAAATAAGTTTTAGATATAAGGTTTAGACTTTAAAACAGGCATTTACTCTTCATAATACTCACATAATCATATTTGTAAAGCATGGTGAGAGAAAACGGTATCATATTTCCAGATTAACGTCAGTAAAAATGATAATAAAAGTGAATATTATCGTTGGTGATAATATTACGAAATATTTATAGGTTATCTGTAAAAATCATATCATACACGCGCCGATCGTTGTGTTGGTAATAAAATCAAACATTTGTAAAGTGATGTTAGCAGACTAACCAGACAAGTTACTGTAGAATATTCTCTGTGATAATTACATCACGTAGTTATTAATATTTGTTTAATAGATCATCCGAAAAATTTTTGATTAATATTATTGAAATTTGTCTCAATTATTTTTGGATTATTTTCTTGCATATTTACTTTCTAATTATGGACTGATACAGATGCTTTTAAAGTAATTCAATGAAGTAATACACTTAGATTTGTATCTCATTCAAATACAAAATATATTCTTCAAAATAATTTTATTTTCTAAAATCATTCAATAATTTTTAAGTTGTGTTGTTTTAATTTTGAGAAATTATCCGATGCTAAATGTTTCTTGGAATATTATTTTTAAACGTAATTTTCTTCATTTATTATTAAACAGCCTTTTCTATTGACATAGAGATTGAAAGAATTGCATTTTTATAAATTATCAGCAGGGAAAAATCAAATCATATATGTGCCTATTATTGTGTGGGTAATAAAATCAAATATTTGTAAACCAACTTCAGGAGAGAAATCAGGCAAGCATTTATGAATTCTCTTCTGTAATAATTCTAATGTAGTTATTGATTTATGTTTGAGATACATTTAGAAAGAACTTTTTCATAATTATTTTTGAAAACTCATCAATCATTTATGGATTATTTTCTCAAATATTCATTGCCTAATTATGAATGATATGGATACTCATAAAATAATTAAATAAAGTATATAACCATACATGTGTATCTCATACAAATGCATGTGATTTTCTCCTATATCAACTCGGATTTTTAAAATCATTGAATTATTTTTAACTTGGTTGTTTAATGATTTTTTTAGATACATGACTGCAATTGAAATCGATGTGTCTAACGATAAATGTTACTTTGAATATATTTTTGCATTCTCAGTTTTTCTGTATGCATTATTTAAACACACTGATTTTTCTGATATTGCAAATGAAACAATTGCGTTTTCATAGGTTATCGTCTGGGAAAATCAAACCATATAAGCGCACAGTATTTATTGCCTTGGTAATAAAATTAAGTTCTTTTTAATTTACATCAGTAGAGCAATCAGACAAATATTTATGGAATCTCTTCTGTAATAACTGCATCATGTAATTATTGATTTATGTTTGAGAGATAATCAGAAACACATTTTGAGATTATTATTTTTGAAAAGCTCTAAAAATATTTTGGATTATTTGCTTGAGTACTCACTACCTGATTATGGACTGATTCAGATAATATTAAAGCAATCAAATGAAGTATATATTCTTACGTATGTATGTGATACAAGTGCATCAAATATTCTAAATTATATTTCTTATTAATATCATTGAATTATTTTAATGTTGTGTACATTTATATTTTTTGTAATGCATGATTGCAATTGCAATCAACGTATACAATGCTCAATAATATTACGTGTCGTATTAATAAGTATCCCCAGTTTTCTGTATTCATTATTAACAGCCGTTTTCTACTGATATAGCAATTGAAATAACTAATAATTTTTAACAGTTGTATAACAATAAAAGAACAATTTCATCTGAAGTTGCTTTTATGAAGATTTATTTCCCTCGATAGATTAAAATATCCAAATTTGTATCTGATTTATTTTCTAAGATTTGTATATCACTTTAAATGGGGTAATCAGACAAAATATTTGTAAACTGTACTCAACGACGTAGTAATAAGGCAGGTAATTATAGAATCTCATCTGTGATAAGTGCATCACGTATTAATTGAAAAATACTAAGGAGATAATCAGAAAATACTTAGTGATTATTAATTTTGAAACTGTCATCAATTATTTTTGATTGTTTGCCCGAATATACAATGCCTGATTATGCACAGATTCGGGTTCTTTTAAAACAACTTAATGAAGTAAATACTCTTAAGGTGTGTGTTTCATAAAAAATAAATTACGTCAGGAATCCTTGTACATTATTTTTATTTCTAAAACCAATGTTATGTTGTGTTGTTTACAGATACATTATTCAAACTGCAATCGATACATTAGATGCTAAATGTTTTAACTAATTTTCGTTTATATCACTAATTTTTTCCTGTATTTATCTTCAAATAACCGTTTTCATACATGGAAATTGACGCATCTACATTCTTGAAATTGTTGCGAGTGAACAAGAGCAATATGAATTTCGCTAACATTAAAAGTTAATTTTCGTAATAAGGTAAAATATCTATATTTGATCCCATTTTTTCCAAAGATATAAAATAAACAATATAATTTACATAAGACACTCCCCCATTTATACTCTTCTGCCAATTCATCTGAGATAAATATAACATTACATAGAAGCAAATTATTTTGTTTAAGAAGTCTCAAAGACTTTGCTAGTAGATAATAGTTAATGCGTAAAATGAACTACGTTAAGGTCAGTTAATGTGGTACAGGTTTTTTTTTAATTCTATAATGTATTTTTAGTGACTTTTCAAAATACGTAATGTTTGTAACTGATACTTTGGTGATTAACACGGGAAACTTTTAGCTCACGCCTACGAGATAGAATTGAGATATAAATCAACCTTCATGTAGTAATTCACAAGTGACCGATAAATTTTCGAGTTAAATAATATATTCCCTATGACCGAGGATACATTTTGATGAAAATTTATTGTTTCTTAAAACACTTTTCTTGTTCAGACACGAAACAACGACTTATTAAAATAGCATAAAATCACGAAATTATATGAAATAGAAAATTTCTTCAAAATGTAAAAGCAAATTGATGATTAAAGTTTTAGAAAGTGGGTTTGGTTTTAAATTCGAGGGTCTCACTTGAGACAAAGCTTTTTGACTAAAATTAACTTAACATAACCACCCTTATTACAGCGGAACAGCTAACATATATTTCACATTTGAAATAGTAATAGTCACGAAACGCAAATTTTGCTTTGGTGCTTGCAATTATTCTTAGGTTCAAATACATTAGGATTATACATTCAATAAAAACAAAGTAGGATTTTACTGCTGAAACCAGTATTAATGAATAATTTTATTTATTGCTAATAGTATTACGAATGAAAATTTCCCTTTATTTATCTTAATGCCTTTTTCACTGATTGTTAGGTTGAATTTGTCATGTTTATAGCATAAAATGTATTCTTTCTTTGTGACTGGTAAATGCTTTTGCTTGTTCTGTACAGTTTTCGAATTATGCGAGAAACTTGGCGGCTTGGCTAAATTATAGAAAGTTCTATATTAATCTTGTTTAGACACGCAATTGCCTGTACTTTTAATAATGTATATCTAATGGCAAATGCAAACAGTGCAAATATAAGATTGATGAAAGACAATTTGGTAACAAAAAATGTAGACATAAAGTATTGAGAACCAGTAATTTAAGACTTTTTTTAAAATCAAAATTCTATCTATAGAGTGCATAACATTAGCCCATATAAAAAAATTGAGTGTTAGAATATATCATATGAACTAAGCCCCGTCGTAATAATGCTAAAGTAAAATTTGGACATTGAATATGAAATCTAAATTTTCTACATCAAACCTCTTTACTGTCTAGAAAAAAAAATCTGTACCTTTCTGGTTTTAAAACATGCATGTGTAAAATGTACATGCCATTCACACTCGATGCATAATTATGATTCGTAAAAAAAAAAAAAAATCCCCAAAATTGGGTACCATATTTTTCCTCACAGAATATAATGTGTCAAAAAATAAGGAAAACTGCCCAAAATACTTCTCAATTTCATAATTTAAAATTGATAAGCAAAAACGGAATTCTCCATCACACGTACATCCATACACATTAACTGAAATATTAATGGGATACCAAAACTACTTATACATTTATAATTTTAATTAAATTAGCTCTGTGCCTTAGAATTGTCATTTATCATAAATTTTCTTATATTTGAAAGGACGTTCATTTGAATTAACATGGTGTAGGATTATATATTTTCATGAATTTTTATTTCAGTCTTTGGATGAAAATAAATTATTTCAGTTTTTTTTAAAATTTAATAAATGAATTTGTTCAAGATTAAAATGTAAAAATATTTGATAATTAAAACATATATTATTTAGATATTGAATTTTTATTATTTCTCTGGAAAAAATTTACTTAGTTCCTTTTTAATTTAAGTTGCTCTCACTCTTGCTTTTTGATATATTTAAATATTTTCTTCGTGCTTTTGACGAAACTGAAATTCCTTTTTTTCTTCTTGATATTTTAAACCTTTGAAGTACATTAACTGCGACTGAAAGGGTAAAAACAAATAATTAAAACTATTAATTAATTATACATTAATTAAAATATCGTCGTTTCAATTAGTTTTTGTGTTTCATTTATTATTCTGTAATCCAAAGGAATTTAAAACCCTTCTGTATAGTCTATTTTTTATACTCAATTCTCATTTAATCAACAGAAAGTTGATACCCTTTTAATTTTTTTATATGGGGAAAACCCTATAAGTATCACTACACATAAAATAATGTTACATAAAGCTGCACTGGATTTTTCAGTGTATGATGCACATTGTTTCAATTCTTACTTGGAAGATGTTCTAAACAACACCTTCCTGAAAAAATGTCAGCCTGTTCCATTTTCAAAACCATTAAATTTGAAGAATTACAATTAATGGTTTCTTTGTATGACGATATCTGTTAAGGGTGTTATTAACAAAGACTGAAAAAAATCTAGTGGTAGATGACCAATGATTTAATATGTTCGGTTAGCAGGAATTTTTCCTTCAGAGTCTCATCTGACTTCACATCTTGGCATTGAGATATAGCATTACCGTCAACCGGGGTAAGTTTGGTCTTCGCGGGTAACTTTGGCCGAACAAACGGAAAAAGATTGTGATGTATATAGACAAAGGAGAGTGATATTATCTCTTATTTATTCCAAGGGTCAATAGGAAGGTTATATATAATAGATATATTAAGTATATAGGTATATAGATATATAGATATATTATAATAGGTATGTTGGGTCAAAGTAAACCCCAGTTGACGGTACATCAGATACGTCCGCTTTATGTCTAGAATGAGTATCGTCAACGAACGTGCCGACCCACCAAGGTAATTGTTATAATAACAAAAACGTCCGTCACGAATGGCAAGGGGGGGGGGGAGGGTGAACAGTTCCATAAATTGACTTTGACTCTCCTCAATGAGCTCACTTTCTTTAACACAACTACAACATTTATTACTAGACCAACGAACATACATATAACACTTATAATAGACAATGAATGAAACCTATGGCACGTCTGCCAGAGCACGTCTGCTCAACACGGTGTCTACCGACTCTCTCCTTCACTCGCTTTAGGGCCCGTCTGCCCACTGTGGCGTCTTCACACTTACTCTCGCTCGCTGAATTCTCGTTTGGCGACAACAAAATTAACCACCACCACCTTCTCTACCACAACCACATTCCGTGTAATTTTGCTGGGTGTCCATCCTGTGTTAGCAGAATGAGCGAACTTGGTTTAAAATTATTGATCACTGCTGTGAATTTTCATTTAATTTTCTGTATCCGAATTCTCTATATTTAATGGTTGAATCAGATATGAAGGAATTTTTTTTCTCGCATAGAAGCACTAATGCCATTTTATCGAAAGAAATGGTAGTGGGATGTCGCATCAATTTATCTACTTTACAAGGCCTATTGAAGTAGGGTGTTGTGTGTTATCAATCAGCTATTCAACAATTACTATATTAAATATTTTCTTCCACGCCAGTTAACTTTCAAATTATTCTGCTTGGGTTTTCGAAAATGTTTGTACGAGATAACATTGAATTAAATTATGGATCAGTAATCTTATTAATTTTTTGTGTTTAATGAACCGCATTCTACATCTGAGTAAGGTATGCTCAGTTCATGTGTGGACATGAATCGTCACTAAGCTGGGTGATCAAATACCATATTAATTTTTTTTTTAAGTTCAGAAAAATTGTTGAATTGCATGGCGCATGGTTTCTAAGTTATCCGTGTGAGCAAATTTTGATTAACGATCTGCTCTGTTACCTACGTTTTTAAAGGGGACACATTTTGTCTATTAGATTGAATAACCTATGAAACAAACTATTTGCTGATAAAAAGTCTGACAAACTGTAAATTTTCTTTAAAGAATTTATTGGAAGTAGGATACCGTATCACATAAACTACTGAAGTCAATGAGCCTGATCATTTTGGTGATGCTTGTCGTCAATGAGCTGCATCATCAGCCACCGTATACAACAATTTCTTACCCCATGATTTTTTAATAATTATGGGTGTAAATGTTTAGTACGATGAATGTATTTACTTAAGTATTAATTTTGTTTTAATTTATGTTTACTGCCTCACTTCTTTCATATTTGATGGTTCAATGAGACAAGTATGTTTATGTTATGCTTATGTCTACGTTTTATTTAGTACTAGCTGAAGTACCCGGCGATGCCCGGGATTTTAAGAATGTTTGTTAACCAAAATCAATTTAAAACTAAACACAGTATAAATAACATAGAATAAAAACCACGTGAAATCTTATATACATCAATAAAAGGAAAACCCAATATCAAAATATATAAATTTATAATAAACTCCTCAGAATTCAGCTAGATTTAGCCTTTCATAATTGGGGCAAAGAAAAAGAAGCTGAAATTACAGGTTTAGCAGAAATTTCCAATAGAATTATGATATGACTCCAGCGTCCCTCTTAAAAAATGAAGTGTTTGTTGTTGTTGTTGTAGCTGATGCCCCTTGACCGACATGTAACATCAGGTCAAGTCCCTGAAGGCTATGGGCGATGAAGGTGCGGCTCCGGTTTTTAATAGCACCGCAAGGGTCGGAGTCCGACTTGGCTAAATGACCGGTCCCGTAATTTTGAACCAAGCCAAGTGACGAGACCGGAACACTTGACCCCGCACCTCCAGAGGTAAATTTGAGAACATGGAGGACATTGTAGCCACGCCCTATTTTACGTGCCCCAGCCACCATTAGTGAACAGGGCGGTAGATTTGCAGCGACGAGCCTCGAACCAGGGACGTTCAGATCACTGGCCCGTTGCTCTTGCCAACCGGGCTACCGCGCCCCCATGAAGTGTTTGATTGAGGGATGCAAACCATTCAACTCCTCTCCACATTTAACTCCTATGAACATCCTCTACAGTAACTCCTATAAACATCCTCTAGTTGTTTAAAACTATATGAAAATTTCGCTATTATAAATATAATAATAAAATAAGCTTAGGAAAATAATGCATGCGCACGAAGTTAATGTTACGATATAAAGATAGTAATAAAAATCTTTATAGTATATGAAACAGTTCCGTAACTGACTGACTGAGTGATTGACTGACTGACATACAACGCACAGACCAAACCGCTGGACCTAAATTGCTGAAATTTTGCATGGCGATTCTTCATATAGTGTAGGGGTGCACTAAGAAAGATTTTTGAAAAATTCTTCTTAGATTTTTATAAATTAAAATTTTAAGATGTTTTTGTAACTTTTTTTAAGTTTGCATTTAAAATAATAAATTGAGGGTTAAAAAATTTATATCACGAAAAAGATGATAAAAATTCCTTTAAAATGAAATCTTTTTTGAATCTTTACCTCTATTATCTGATTTTTGATGAATTTTTAAAGATTAATTTTTAGAATTTAATTTATTAAACGCTGATTATGTGATTTCTTTTTCTGGTTCTTTAAATAAATTTATCGTCAAATAACAATGAAATAGATAAAAAAAATTATTGCTAATGCCGCAGACAATTAGACATTATCCAAAAAAATATTGAAATACAGTAAAAGATATGTTCCTCAAACTGTGCTATATTAACTGTACAATATTATTAGTATGTCCTATTAGATTTAATTTGAATATTTTCCATTATTTTGTCTATAAAAGTATCCCTTACTATTTTTATAAATATATATATTTTTTTATTTTTTTACATCATTTGTATACATTTATCGTCATATTTAATATATATATATATATATATATATATATATATATATATATATATATATATATATATTGGCATTAAGTGCATACATTGACGTTGTATTTAATTTGAATGTACTCAGTAGCAAAGTGCGTGTTTTCAGATGGGTTGGAATACTAAAAGTTTAAAATAGTGGCGCCATCTACTGCACGTCTGTAAATCTAGAGTCGGATCCTTCAAAAATTGTTGGTTATTTATTAATTAAAAATATTGGAAAGTTCTTGTGGGTCGGTAAATATACATATCGGAACAGTTTTAAGATTTATAAATTGTCAACCTACAGAAGGGATAATTTATCCGGCGTTGCCCGGGATTTTAAAAATGTTTCTTAACCAAAATCAATTTTAAAACTAAACACAGTATAAATAACATAGAAAAAAGCATGTGAAATGTTATACACATCTCAGAATTTAGGTAGATTCAGACTTTCATCATTGTACCACTAAAAACTTAAAAATGTCAAATTGTCGAATATTTGTCAACCAAAATCAATTTAAAAACTAAACACGGAATAAATAACATAGAAAAAAAGCATGTGAAATGTTATACGCATTAATAAAAGGGAAACCCAATATAAAAAACCATAAATTTACAATAATTTCCTCAGAATTCATCTAGATTTAGCCTTTCATTATTGGAGCAAAATAACCCTGAAAAGTAAAACATAAAATATATGCATTTATAATAAACCACTAAAAGCTGAAAAGTAAAAATGTCAAATTGTATTTAGGAAAGTAAAGAATTTTGAAAAGTAAAGCTGAAAAGTAAAAATGTCAAATTGTCGAATGTTTGTTAACCAAAATCAATTTAAAAACTAAACACAATATAAGTAACATAGAATAGATTTAGCCTTTATCATTGGAGTAAAATATCCTGAAAAGTAAAACATAAAATATATAAATTTATAATAAACCTACCAAAATCCATTAAAAAAATAAACACAGTAACATTAAAAAAATAAACACAATAACATAGAAAAAAAAGCATACGAAATGTTATACATGTTAATAATATGAAAACCCAATTAAAATATATAAATGTATAATAAACTCCTCAGATCTCAGCTATATTCAGTCTTTCATCATAAAAAGCTGGAAAAAATTAAAATAATAAAAAATAATAATTTTTAAAAATAATAAAATAAAAAAATAAATAATAATTAAAAAATAATAAAATAAAAAATAAATAATAATTAAAAAAATAATAAAAGAAAAAAATAAATAATAAAATAATTAAAAAAATAATAAAAAGAAACCTGAAATAAAAGACTTAAAAAAAAAGCTGAAATTACAGGTCTATCAAAAGTTAAATGACTCTGTTTTCGAACCCGGGTCGAGAGCATGGTAAGTGCGCGATTTTCCGAATGCGCCACGATAACACGGTGTTTTTCCGAGTAACGTGGAACATATTCGCTATTTGAAAGTTGCTGTGGGCTGGTGATTATAAATGGCAGAGGAGTTTTAAGTCAGAAATAAGTTACCAGGATAGAAGTTTAGTCTTTACCTCTTCAATAGACACCAAGATATAGGTGAGGGGGATTGCAGTAGCGATTAAAAAAGACCTCGTGTCACTTAGCGTGGTAGATTCGAATTTTCAATCGCGTGTCAATATGCCGTTGGATCGGATCTATTTTAGAGTATAAAATCCTGCTTGAAAGATTATTATTTTCATTTATTATTCGGGTTTAATTTATGACGTGAAACTGTTTGGTTGTATTTATTTTTCTATCGTTTTTGCTTCTCGCTGTTCTTTAAACCTAACATGTCAGCCTTTCAAATTGTGAGACTCTTACATTTCTGAATTCACCCTTGGTACACGGCTGGGTGGCTCTTCCCTTTCTAGATTCACCCTTCAAAAATAGTTGGTTTTTATTAATTAAAAATTAAAGGGTAATTAATTTCGATTTTGGAAGTTCTTAAGACCCTCGGCTGTTTTTAAACACGCCTGTATGTAAAATTTCACGATCGTTGCTCCTAAACTGTGGATTTCTATACAACTATAGATAGATAGATAGATACATACATACATAGATAGATAGACAGGCAAACATTAATTTTTATAAATTAGATATATTTATATTTTCGCATTTTCTATTCTTGTTTGCTAAATAATAAACGAAACTTGTCTGATGCCAAGGAATCTAAAGAACAACAAAAGTAATTTTATAGAAAGTATTGGAAGTGGTGGTATTACATATCACATGAACTACTGAGAGCTCAGGATGGTGGGTAATGGATAACGATAATTAGCTGAATTCACAACCAGAGTAAAATTTTTTCGCATGCACACAAAATATGTGGAATTGCTCTTGGAGTGATCTTTTAACGTAGGATTACTTTGCTCCGTAACGGTCCTCCAGAAAGCAAAATTTCAGATGTCCATTGTCGCGAATTATAATTTTTGGCAACGCGCCAAACCCAATCTGTATCGCTTGAGAAAGCAGTGAACAGTTTAATTATATATATATATATATATATATATATATATATATATATATATATATATATATATATATATATATATATATATATATATATATATATATATACGTATATATAAATATATATATATATATACAATATGTATATATATATATATATATATATATATATATATACGTACATCTATATGTTTAAGTTGCTAAGCCGATTCTTTTGGCAGTCCGTGTGAGAAAACTACTTCGTTGGTTTACTTCATTCTGGTCTTTAAAGAAATATTTTAATCTATAGATGTGTCAAATTTGGTTTTTAACTACAAGTTCTATTAATTAGCGATGATTTACAGTTAAAAATTGCTTTCTGAGCATGCTTAATGACATGTTTAAATCTGGCTTTAGATACTCACTAAGCAGGAGTCCGCGTAAACACAATAATTTGTTTTCGTTCATGCTCAGTGACATGTTAAAATCTGGCTTTATATACATAATAAGCACAAGGACGCATAAAAACGTTAATTTGTGTATTCCGCGGAATCTCTCTAGCTCTCTCTCTCTCTGTGCCATTTTTATAATTAATTATGTTTGTGAGATATAGATTCAAAGCTGACGGATATTGTTAGCCTCACGCTGTTGATTAACCATATTTCTTTTTATTGGGTTCAATAGTAGTTTTTTAAAGTGTATTTCTCTATTCTTAATATTATGATTTCAACATTTGACAATGAAGTGATGAGTATACTTTGCGTATTAGTATATTTATTTACCATCCAGCCGTCATGTTTTGACTGGTACCAACTAGTATATATAAATACATATATATATATAACACGTACATACATATATACATACTAAAGAGGTAAGCAACGATAAGTAATCCTACGTTAATAACTCTCAGTAGTTTCGTTAGAAGAGACAACCTGAATTTTTTTTAAGTTAGCTGGAACTGTTTGATTGAATTTTTGATCAGTGCCGTGATACTCTTATGATAATTTTCCTGATATATTTCTTAAATGGTCTAACTAAATAATTAATTCAGCTTTATTTTTATGTTTTTAATATTTTATATTTATTCTTCCATATGCATTATTGTCTTTTGTTGAATAAAGCATAAATTTTTTTTTTATGCACAGGGCCCACTTGGACCAGTCTTCTGGTCTTACAGCAGAAATGCATGTTGAGAACTACTGGGTTGAGAGAGGCTTTCTGGCTTCCAAACAATAATCCTAATTTGGGCTAGATTATCGATTTAAAAAATACTTTTATGTTTGTATGTTTAAATGTGTTCAGTCTTCATAAAAGGCTTACAATTTTTATTTTTATTCTTAAATAATTCATTTTAATAATTGTTTCATTTTATTCATTACAATGTTTGTAATTTGTATTCTAATTGTGTTTCTGGTGAATAGATGGAAACACTATGTAATTTTTTTTACTTCAAGCTAAAATGCTTTTTATTCTGTTGCTGCACATTCGACTCTGAGAAATGCAACAAAATGTCTGAGAAAGGTTTAATCTGTTGTGGTGTATATTCTGTTCTAAGCAATGTCATGTAAGAATTCAAAAATCGTTATGTTGGATGCGGTTCCGTTTATTCTTGTTTTTGTTAAAGTTTCTGTGCAGATTCTTGTTCAAGCTGTGGACATTTTGAAGTCAATCATTCATTTTGTAAAACCTACATAATTCCGAAGAGTTATTCAGTGTGTGAGGAATTCAACAGTTATGTGTTGAAATGATGTCAATTATTAAATGCATTTTAAGGATACATGCATGGAACTACATTTTTTAGTGGTGACTTATTATTCAAGTGTTATTCAGATGATGCTAAAGGTAAGCCATTCCAGTATTACTTCATTTAAAAGAAGTAAGAAGATTGATTAATTGCACTCAAACAAGAACATTAAATATTTTTGTTAATGGATTCTCATACAGTCTAAGATATAAAATTATATTTATAAAATAATTGACCCCACAGAATGCTTTCTGGATATATATTTTACTTTTTTTCTGTTTAATTGCCTAATTATCCTTTACTTAAGCATATATTTTTCCGGGAAACAGGCTCTGCGTGTACCGCCTCATGCGTTAGAAATTTATCCAAAAAATTAGTGAATGACTACAAAGCGGAACAAAAAACATCATTAATCAAAATTCCTAACAACTGTTGAGTGTGTAATTACAAGATTTTTTTCCATGTTAAATGTGCTATAATATAGATATAAACATGCTTAAAAATACTTTTAAATATTCAAAAACAAAGAAAAGCGTAAATGTTTGTCTTAAATCAAAACTTATTTGGATATTTAATGAACTTCTTTTCATACCAGACATCAAGCTAGCTTCAAGAAGTACCCACTGCGCTCGCATATTCCCGAACAAACTTGAATGAAAATATTAAAACAAACACTTAGTTGTACTCTTCAGAAAAATTAATATTTTATTTCCCCATGAGGCATAAATGAACGAAGCTGCATTCGTCTAATTAGTCGCTGCTTAACATCTCGTTCCCATATTAAAAGAAACACACATACTTAGAATAAGGAGAGAATGACACTTCATCCTAATAAGACGTCAGGGGAAAGAATAAGCCTTGTAATAGACTGTCAGTGACAGTTGCTTGAATCTAAAATTTTTAAAACATTACAGCAGTGCTCTAAACAACGTCGGGAGGAAGTGGAAAAAAAATTTGTTAATTACTGAAATTTTCCTTCGAACGTACATTTCCTAAGGGATTATAATCATTTGGAAATGTCTGCGACGTTTACAAATATATTCAAAGGCATATCTTGAGAGTCGAAAGAGAAACAAAAGCGCTGTATGTGTCCTTAAAGATATTCATTTTATTCAGCTCTCCTAGTTTAAAGTTAGATAAGTATTCATAATTATGTTTACATGTTAAAAACGAACGCTTTAGTTTGAAAATCCAGATGAGATATGTGGTATTAATAAGTATTAATAAGGCTTAAAAGTTAAGAATTCGGTTTCATCTCCTATAAATAGGTAGTTATTGGGTATTAAGTAGGTAATTATATAACACGACGGTAAATATATTAGAGATATATTATATAAATATTTAGAAATTAATTTCACTTTTTTTTCAAGTCTTCATTTTTAAGAACATACGATACATATTTGAAAATACAACTCATAAAATTTTAAATTGTTGTATTTAAAATTACTAGTTGATACCCGGAAAAACATGACAACTAAATAGTAAATAATTGTACTAATACACAAATTATACTCAACACATCATTGCCAAATGTTGAAACTCATGATAATGCGCAGAAACAAATTAATGTGTTTAAGCGGCCTCGTGCTTAGTGAGTATCTAAAGCAAGATTTAAAAATGTCACTGAGCATGCGCAGAAATCAATTTTAATTGTAAATTATCTCTAATTAATAGAAATTGCGTTTACAAAAACCAAATTTGACAAATTTACAGATTACAGTCTTTCGTTTAAGATCAAAATGAAGTAAATTGATGCAGTAGTTTTCTCTCACGGACTGCCCAAAAAGTCGGCTTAGCAACACAAATAAATATATTTTAAAAAGAAAATTCCGTCAGTCATGTACCCAATGAACTCATATTTTAAAATTTATTTTCTACTCCAAGGTATTCTCTAGCTATTTTTATCTTATTTCCGTCCTAGAATCAACTGGAATCATAGTTCTGGGCTTATGACGTCAGGCAACAGCACTCAATCCATATTTTTACCAAGAATCTCCTTACGTTTCGTCTGGCATCCGGATAAATGGAATTTATGCAGTACAGATGCAAAAGGGTCAGCAAAAGTTAAGAGCTCACGACGTGATTGTGAATAAGAGGCTTTCCACATGCTTGAATGGGGAGTTATTGGAATTTTTCTGTGACCCTAACAACCTATATTCTTCTTAAATTCCACGGCAGAATGTAAAATATGTATTATAAATGCCAATAGTTCTTTATGTATGAGCTTAGTCAATAATGTTTATTTTGGATTGTCCTGTTTATTTTTGACTTCAAATAAGACATTTCACTATAGGTTATTTTACTTTAAAAGAAGTTAGGAAAATTTTTAACTAGTTTTGAAACGAACATTTATTTTTATCACGATTATTACATGATTGTCAAATAATATTAGAATGGTTTAATTCTTCATCTTGGTTAAGAAAATTAGATTAACGCAAAATTGAAAATATAATAGGATGAACTATGCTTGAGTTCTTTTATCAAAATTGCAAAATCAGTATTTTTTCACTGCAAAAGGAACAGTTTTAAAATTTTATGGCTGTTGTTAATTTTGTTTTGAGTCTTGTATGCAGATGTTTTGATATATGTGTGACGATATGTGTAAATAGTGTGATGTTAAGAACAGGTTATATTCGAGTTAGAAAGTTTATTGTTCTAAGTAATTAAAGACATAATTGTATTAAGGCTGCTATTTACTAAGAAAAAAAATCGTATTTCCCTTTTCCTCTTTTTGCAGACTCTTGTGGTGGGAGGAGTCCAGTTGACATTTCGAGAATTCTACCCCCCTTAGGATTGACATTTTGAGGGATTGTAATGGCTCTCTTTCTATAGGGGGGGTTAAGCGCTGCCCCGAAATTTTTTATTTAAAATATATTTTTGTCAACTATTTTAAGGTACATAAATGCTGATAATCAAATAAAATTGGTATTGTCAGATAGCCTGAACTTTTCTGCAAAGCGCTACAGGTTTCATTTTATAAATTTCGTACACCGAAGGAATTTATGAGCGTTTAAAACACACCATACCAGATTTTCCCCCGAATAATTTAAATTTTAAAATATTAATTGCATCTTTAAAAAAAAACGAAAAATGTACACAGATGTAAAATTTATTTCTCTATGACAGAGTACAATTAAAAAAAATCTTTGAATCCAAAGTCGGGAATCCATTGACAAATTTTCTCCATAGGTTAATATTGAGGTGAGCGAATCCAATGGGGTTAGTACATAGCAGCCTTAAGATGTGCGAGTAATTCTTTTTATGGTTATGAGCTTTAATGCTTCAAAATACAAATTGATAAAAGTTTTCGGTCTTTTTACGCTCAACATATATTACTTCCCCTAAAATAATTGTTCAGTTTCAGACCGAAGGAAATCTTAAACAGCAAAACAACATTTTACATACAATTAACTTAATTTTCATTCTCATCCCTTTTATCTAAAAAAGCGTTAACTTTATTAGAACTTTAAAATATGAACAAAGCTAATATGAAGTATTGAAGTATCGATTAAGAATATCAAATTTACAAGAAATTTTGCATTTCTGCCTCTGAACAAAAGCCAAAAGTATAATAACTTTATAACTCAAGAAACGTTCATTTGATTCGCGAAACCTGAAAGCAATGGGACTCTGGAAATTAGGTGATAGGAGATATATCATCTAGTAATAGGGGCAGTTTAGTTTAAAAGGAAATGGAGCATACGAAAATTATACGAAATCCTATTTTTCTTTGGATATTATTGATTACAGAGTCAAAACGTTATCAGGCTAATATTCTATTTTTCATTTCGTGCAGACTTTTCCCTAATATTTATTACACTTCCAAAGTCAAGAATTTATGATTCTCGGTATATATCTAGTAATTAATTTCAATAAATTTTATCGTTTTATTGATTACGTCTGAGTTTTAATTCCAGTTAAAAATATTTGCACCTTCATACACCATTCAGTAACATTTCTTAAGATAAATTATTATAAAATTTGAATATGAGTACACCACCATTAAATTATTAAAGACTAGAAATCTACATTAAATAAGCTTGCCCGAGTAATTCCATTAAAAAACGCAAATTTAAAATATCAGGTGACGATTTTTCCACCTCATTACTTACAAATTTTATTCACCACTCTGTAATTTGAACTTTTAGCGTATATAATCGCATCATTCCTATTGGAGGTCATTTTTTATGCAGATAACCAACCCGTAGAACTTCTGAACTACATTTCTTGATTTTCAATTTCCTTTAAGTAATTGCAGAGAAAGAAATTTATTCTAAATCGTCCTGAATGCATAATTTGAGTAAGAAAACACTTCAATTTCATTTATTACCTCTTAATTTGCTATCTTTGGGGATTTTACTCTTTCTTAAAAAACGTACTAGAACTGTTTCTGCACTCAACGCTTCAAAATTTTTGCATCCTGATTTTTAATGGATCCACGTGCAAATTATATGCAGGCATTTATAAAAAGTTTTTTCCTAATAATTAAATGATTTTTTCCAGAAAAAAATCTTTATTTCTGTTAAGAATTATAGAATGATAAATGAGTACTTTTAATTTTTTTTTCTAATAGAATAGAAGATTTTGCAAGAAAAAATCCCTCTTAACCTTGTTTACTGAAAACTACTGAAACCCTGTTTACTGAAAAAAAATGAATAAAAAATACATGTATGTATGTGTGTATATATATACAGTATGCCCACTAATGTCCCTTCCCACCCTCTTAACTTCGGAACGGCTGCCGCTATATTCATAAAAGTGGTGTCTAGGTATAGTAAAGTAGCCATGCGCTACTGAATGAAACCACCTACCACGCCACCTGGTGGAAAACTGCGGAGTAAGCATTCCTATCTCTAAAACGGTACAAGATAGGGAAAAAAAGTGATTTACAAAGTTGTAGAAAATCATCGATTTAGTACGAAAACATACCTTGTGAACATTAATGAGAAGACTACAACGGTTAAAACGGAAATTTGTGTTTTCGTGATTTCCTACACTGTGACGTGACAAAAGGATCTGAGAAAGAAAAAAAACTAACTTTAACAATATACCTTTATTTTAGATATTCAAACTTCTCACCGTCAGCTGCAATACACATTTGGATCCTCGTTTGAATCTCACGTTGCACACGTTGGAGCATAGAGCGTGACACGTTGGCACAAGCCTCCGTAATGCGTCGTTTAAGGTCGTGCAATGTTTGTAGAGGGGTCGCATACACCTGCTGTTTCAGGTATCCCCACAGGAAAAAGGTCCAGTGGAGTCAGATCAGGCGAATGTGGAGGCCACTCTTTATTCCGCCATACCCAAGTATTTGGTCCCCGAATTCCTTGACGAGGTACTGCTTCACTGGAGATCTCATCTTTGGAATACTCAGCCATGACCACGGGTATTAACATACTACAACCCCAAGAAGATGTCTCTTTTATAGCTGTCTCAGGTGAACAGGCGTGACATTTCTTACGTATTTGAATACTGCAAAAATTTCGAACACCAAGCGCAAGTTGCGTTGAGTTGACGCGACACTATTTTACACGATCTACGTATTGTCTACTCTGTTTATAAAGACAATCAGTACAAGGATGAAACCCTCGAGGTTTGAACCGCGGTACTTTTGATTGAGGATCAAAAGCGATATACCACTGTGCACATTGCGGTATCGTGTTTTGCCCGCAAGATAATCATTTCTCCTTTCGTTCAAGTTTCGTGACGTCACAGTGTAGGAAATCACGAAAAAACAAATGAGCTTTTTAACCGTTGTAGTCTTCTCATTAATGTCCACAAGGTATCTTTTCGTACTAAATCGATGATTTTCTACAACTTTGTAAATCACTTTTTTTCCCTATCTCGTTCCGTTTTCGAGATAGGAATGCTAACTCCGCAGTTTTCCACCGGGTGGCGTGGTAGGTGGTATCATTCAGTAGGGCATGGTTACTTTACTATACCTAGACACTACTTTTATGAATATAGCAGCAGCAGTTCCGAAGATAAGAGGGTGGGAAGGGACTTTAGTGGGCATACTGTATATATATATATATATATATATATATATTAGGACGGAGCGTAAAAAAAAAAGTTTTCGATTTCGTTTTTGCCCTAGTGGGGAAAAGTTGGGTACTGGTGGGTAGGTCACGTATGCAAAGATTTGGGACAAACAAAAAATATCTTCCGTCTCCATTTCGGCCGTGATTTTTAGCAGATTTTTACCATACAGTTAAAAATGTGTATTTCCATTGTTTTGTATGCAACTCGTCATTTTGTTCTTTAATAAAATACAGAGGTAATTTGAAACTTAATACAAAAAGGCAGCAGCTGACACACTGCGTGCAGAAAGGTAAAGAAATATTTTGCCATGAAAACATTGTCAGCAACAACTTTAGAAACGAAGCTTAAAACCTTCGTGAGAGACTCACGGAAATTGTTCGACTTTTCTTCATGAAAGTGTGTTTCTTTTAACAAATGTTCTTGCCCAAAGCATAAAAGGATCCCTGAAATGGAAAAAAACTTTTCTTATAGACCAACGGGCACTTAGGCAAATGTCCATAGGAGCAGTTGACTTAAAAGAAACTGAAAGCTGAGGAAACGAGCCGATATGAAGCAGAAAGAGACAGAAGAAGTAAGTCTTAAAATAAACGTTTCGCCATATGTTACTCCATCTAGGCTCATATTTCCTGATCCAGATTCTGACGTGGATCCACATAAATCCGATATTGACACAGATTACTTGAAGCCTTCCCCATCCACATTTAGGATGACTCAATCTGAAGGGAAAAAAACGTTACGATCAAGCCAATATCCAGCAGTAGCTATAGCTTGTGACAGAATCGGAGTTTCAGATCGGGCTAGAGCCATCATTGCAAGCGTTGTTTTGGAAGATTTGGGGATGATTACCGAAACAGACACTTTAAATGTAATTGATAGACATAAAATAAGAAGAGAGGGAAAAAATTAGGAAAAAATATCACCAAGGAAATGAAAGACAGCTGGAACCACTGGAAGTACTTTATTTTGACAAAACTCAAATGCAAGAGAGCGTAGGGGGAAAGATGTACCAGAAAACAGTCCTGGAAGAACACGTTACAATGATTAAGGAACCTGGAAGCAAGTACCTTGGACACATAACACTAACCTCATCATCACCTTTGAGTATTTTTTATATGATGCTGCAATTCATTAGAAGATAAGATTCTGCAATTCATTCGAGAATAAGAATATTGACATTCATCAACTAGTAGCAAGAGGGTGCGATGGAACAGTCGTTAATACTGGCTAAAAAATCGGCATGATTCGCCTTTCTGGGGAAGCCATTGAGAAACCATTGCACTGATTTATCTGCGAGTTACACGCAAATGAGTTGCCACTCGACATTTAGTGCAGCATTTGGATGGTGGAACGAGTGGCCCTAATGCATTTTCTGGTCCTACTGGGAAAGCATTGGCAAACTGTAAAAACCTCCCAGTTGTGAGATTTGTAGACATTTCAAGCGAATTTCCGAAAACAGACATAAAGGATTTTAGCACACACAATTGATAGCTTTGGGATATCTGTCAAGCTGTCACACATGGAAACTGCTCATCAAGTTTGTCACAAAAGCCCCTTGGGAAAATGTCTCATGCACGTTGGCTAACAACTGCAAATCGAATAAAGCGTTTATACATTAGCTCGTCAGAGCCTTCAAACCAACTTCAAACTTTGGCACAGTTCATCATGAAAGTGTACCCACTTATGTGGTTTACAGTTAAATTAAATGCATATTGCACATATGGTCCACGAAATTTGTGGAAGACAATAAACGTCTCACGCTATCTTAAAAACGATTTAAAGACTGTGGTCGATCCTATTATCCAGAGAAATGGCTATTTCGGCCACCCGGAAGCAATAATCTTGTCAATGATCACAGACGACAGACAGTCCATTCGAGAACTTGGACTACGCAGGATTTTACGAGCAAGAAAGGAAGGAATTAGACACTACAACATTCCGTCACTCAACTTCGAGGCAGTTTCATATATAGACCTTATTGATTGGCAGAAATGTAATTTGACTGAACCCCCAATTGACAGAAGATGATTTGAGAAATTTGATTTCCAGTGGAGAGTCTGTAGCTCAACACCTGGGAAGCGTAAAATTTCCTTGCCACACCCAAAGTGTTGAACTTTTCGTGAAACTAGTAACGGAGGTTTCAGCGGCTGTGTGTGGAGAAAATAAGAGTGACGATTTAGTTAGACCCCGAACAGAGTCGACAAAAGCTATGCTATCATTTGAAATCAAATGCGAGTACCGAGTAAAACCGGAATAACTGCAAGGGCAAAGGAGTTAATGTCGATATGGTTGGGTGGATGGGTGGGCACGGGTGGAACTCGCAATGCAGCCACCTAGCCGTGGTGAGTTCTGAAATAAAATTCAGAAAAAAAACCAGAAAAATAGAAAAGCTGCATACAAAACAATGGAAATACACATTTTTAACCTTATGGTAAAATTCTGCTAAAAATGACGGCCGAAATGGAGACGGAAGATATTTTTTGTTTTTCCCAAAACTTTGTATACGTGACCTACCCACCAGTACCCAACTTTTCCGCACTAGGGCAAAAACAAAATCGAAAACTTTTTTTTTACGCTCCGCCCTAATATATATATTTAGTTGCTGTCGTTGACCTGTTCATAGTGAGAATTGTCGAGCGTATGTGTTACATAAATGCTTTATATTACTACGCTTAATCCTCCATTTTACTAAGAGATTAATGAGGTTGAAATATCAGAGCAAAATCTTTTTTGACCTTCATTGGGAATCGAGATTTTATACATTTGGATATATAATTATAAATTATAAGTCTACATGATTATGTATATAACTGATTTGAAATTTGTGGCATGGAATAGTATGAAATTTCAATGAAAGAATGCCCCATAGAGAGTACATGTAGCCAAAAGCAACATCTCTTTGGATGATATACAGTAAACTCCCTCTAGTCTGGCATGTTCGGGACTTGAGGCATGCCGGATTACGAATTTTTTCGGATTACAGGAAAAATATGGGGTAAAACGTAAATTAAACAAAAAATGACAGTAAAACATGTTTTTTATTAATTAAACAGTTTGAGAAGAATATAAAATTACATAATAATGTAAAATAACTGACTCTGAAAAAAAAAGTACATTGTTGGCTTACAAAAGTTTATTGTTTTGTTATAACACTTTTCTTGTTCAGACACGAAACAAAGACTTATTAAAAAGAGCATAAAATCAAGAAATTATATGAAATAGAAAATTAATTCAAAATGTAACAGCAAATTGATGATTAAAGTTTTAGGAAGTGGGTTTGGTTTCAAATTCGAGGGTCTCACATGAGACAAAGTATTTTGACTAAAATTGACGTAACATAACCGTCCTTATTATAGCGGAACAGCTAACATATATTTCACATTTGAAAGAGTTATAGTCACGAAACGCAAATTTTGCTTTGGTGCTTACAATTATTCTTGGGTTCAAATAAATTTGGATTATACATGCAATAACAACAAAGTAGGATTTTCCCACTACAGCCAATATTAATGCATAATTTCTCATATTGTTAACAATATTATGAATGAAAATTTTCCCTTTATTTATATATATATATATATATATATATATATATATATATATATATAAGCTTCTGTCTTACTTTGATAAAGCAGATACAGATTTATATTTCAGCATCTCTTAGTGTCTTTTTCAGTGCATTTTACGTTGCATTTGTCATGTTTATTTTAGCATAAAATATATTTTTCCTTTGTGTTTGGTAAATGCTTTTGTATGTTCTGTATAGTTTTCGAATTATGCGAGAAACTTGAAGACTTGGCTAAATTATAGATAGTTTTATATTAATCTTGTTTATACGCGTGATTGCCTGCATTGTCAATCATGTATATCTAATGACAAATGCAAACAGAGCAAATATAAGACTAGACGAAAGAAAATTTGGTAACAAAAAACGTAGGCAAAAAGTATTGAGAGCCAGTAATTTAAGACTTCTTTTAATTCAAAATTATAGCTATAGGACGCATAACATAAGCCCATATAAAAAATAGAGAGTAATAGAGCCATGGAGAGAAAATGTAGCCAAACGTAACCTCTCTGTAGATGATATAAAGTAAAGTTCCTCTAATCCGGCACGTTTTGGACTTAAGGCATGCCGGATTGAATTTTTTCGGATTGCAGGAAAAATATTGGGAAGACGTAAATTAAACAAAAAATGACAGTAAAACATGTTTTTTTATTATTTAAACAGCTTAAGTCGAATATAAAATTACATAATAATGTAAAATAACTGACTCTGAATAAAAAAAGTGCATTGAAGTCTTACAAAAAATTTTATTCGAAGTTGAGCAAGACGATTGATTGAAGTCCATGGGATTGGTCTTCTTGGTAGAAGCCATCTTAAACTAACTTTGTTTTTTAGACTGGGCCGCGGTGGCCTTGTGGTACACCGCGCTGGTTTTCGGTGCTGAGGGTGATCGGATCGAATCCTAGCGAAGCGCCACTAAAATGCCTCCGTTTGTGTCGACCCCTCATATGGGGCAATGCTGGTCCACCTATATGGCACCCCCATAATAAAATTGCGATGTATTATAGGCGAATGTCTTTGCAACAAGTGCCTCCGCATTGAAAAAAATAATATTTTTTAGACTTCTCTCTTCGCTTTTTTATGAAGTCATTTCGTATGATGTGGGGTTTCATAATTTCAGCATCATTGAACGAACAGCTGCTTTCAGAAAATTTGATAAATGTATACAATGCATCAACTGCTTGATTCAAAGTGGTATTGTTTGACTCGTCTACACCATCTTCATCTGAATTCACGTCTTTGGGGCTTTTGGATTGATAATACCCTGCACGATGGACTCATCTGTCAGAATTTACTTTTTCGGCTCATCGAAATCTGCTTCAACCCACTGTCTTATTTCTTCCAGATTCGGCTGCGACATGGGGTTCTCTAAAGGCAAATAACCTAAAACAACAACTTCTACTTCATTATCAACGGTATAGCTTTCAGTAACTTCTACATTCCGATTGAAAACAAACTTTTTTTTCGATATATATATATATATATATATATATATATATATATATATATATATATATATATATATATATATATATATATATATATATATATATATATATATATATATATATATATATATATAAATATATATATATATAAATATATATATATAGTATATATATAGTATATATATTATATATATATATATATAAGCTTCTGTCTTACTTTGATAAAGCAGATACAGATTTATATTTCAGCATCCCATAGTGCGTATCACAGATGCTTGTAAGATAGCTCCAGATATCTAGTAGAAGAAAAATAGACGACTTTGAACATTCCAGTCTCTTCTTGTGTGGTTCCATACCGTCTTGGAATGTGGTTTAAATAAATTTTTTGTCTACCCTACATCAAGTACAGGAGGAATCCACTTACCAAAATGCCTTCCCTAGATGTCAGGTGTTCTATCGTTTTTCTACTTCGTACCAATGAATTGATTTTAATGCTGGAATGTTAAGACAAAGAATCTTTCACGGCAATGAGAAACAAAAACCACGTAGATATCAACAGTAGAAACCCACATTTGATGATTTAAAAATAAATATTTTTAATTATAATGGTTAAATCTTATTGTTGTTCGATATTTAACTCAGGATAAATTGATAATTAACTTCTCACATTACAATGATAAAGTTAGAGTGATTGGTTTATAGAGAATCTGCACTTCTACCCTACCTTTGGGTATGTATATTTTGAAGTGGCACTCTAAATAATTTCATTCAAACACAGTTCATGCAAAACAACAATGTTTATTTAAATATTTGCACAGATAGATTTTGCTTTTAAACATAAAGCATATGTACTACTAGTACGTAATATATATATATATAGCATTCATGCAAGGGAAATACAATTCAACATATTCACTTGTATAACTACTCATTCAAGAAAAATGCACTTTGCAATACTCACAGATACTTTGAAAGTCAACCAGCAGTGCTGCCACGTAAGCTTTGGGCCTAACAAGAACTCTCGTAGGTTTGAAGCAACCTAGCTATGCTTCGAGCGGCTGCTCGCAAAACTCAACTATTATTCAACCAGACTCTATAGCCTAGCTCCAGCTCGATACTTATTTTCGTCAGCTCTACTCCTCCTTTCACTTCCTCTCACTTCGTTTCTCTTCGTCGACCCTTCCTCTCATTTCGTTTCTTTAATCTAGCTGCTTGGTATTTATACCAACCGCGTATGCCGTAATTAGCATATCTTAAGCGGCTTCTTTAGATTTATGCACCTAAAAGTTCGATTATTGGGAATCGAATCTTATGTAAATCTTACAAGTATTTATACAAGAATTAATAAAAACTACAGTAGTTATAAGAAATATGTCAAATATGAGTAATATGGAAGAGCTGTAGAGATTAAACGTGGATTGAAACAAACCTAAAATATAAATTATATGACTGATATTAGTTAATTAATCTTAATGCTGTTCAGGGGTCTTAAAGGTATATTTATTAGTTAGAAATCCTAAGAAAAAGAAATTGTTAAGTAATACAAATATGTTCTTATGAATAAAATAAGATAAAACTTCAAAGACATATATACACATAAATTGTTTTGCAATAATGTATTAACTTTATAGGATGTTTACATTTATAAAACGAAGACACGATGGCGCAGTTGGCAAGGCAGCGGGGCAGTAATCTGTACGTCTCTGGTTCAATGTCCGTACCTGCAAATACATCATTGTGTACACTAATGACGGCTGGTGCACGTAAAATCCGTCGTGGCTGCAAAGTCCGCCAAGTTCTCAAATCTACCTCTGGGGGTGCGGGGTCAAGTGTTCCGATCTCGGCAGTTGACTCGGTTTTAAATTACACGACCGGCTTGTAGGGGGTAATGTTGCCCACTTATACGGTGCCCCCTTAAATAAATGGCCTGCAGTCACAGCTGCAAGTGTAATGGATTAAGTTCCAAAATTGCCATAAGTAACAACAACATTTATGAAATGAAACTAAGGTCAATTCAGGACCGCCTTTATCTAGAGATTACGATACAAGAATGCTTATATCCTCTCAACTGTTATAAATCTGATGCGTTACGAATGTAAGCAGATGTTGTCTGACTCAATTTTTTTCTAGTAATGAGCCTTCTCATTATAAGATTAAAGAATAATGTGCCGCCATTTACATTATTGTTAAAAGTCCTTGAAGTTTTTTTTTATTGTGATTAGATAAAATAAGCTTATAACAAAGCAATTAGCATAAACATGGGTTGAAACCGTTATGTTAGGTAATTTCAAGCATGAAAATGAGGTGATTACGTTTGAAAAGGAAAAAAAAAAATCAGTTATTTTCAGCTAAAAATATCACCAGATAAATTACAGCTTTTATATATAAACAATTCTTATAGTAACGTGAAAAGATTTTAGTTTGAACTAATTTAAAAAAGCATTCTTCATATCCGTGAAACCCAGAAAAGGAAAATACAAAACTAAAATAATGCCGGAAATAGATAGAAAAGAGAGAATTTTCTAAGATCAATATTTGAAGCTAGTCTTTTTGAAATGACTGGATAGCTTATTAGCACGAATCTAAATACATATAATCAATTTCAGTAAAACTATTTTAAATTTACAGTGGGAACGTTATAGATAATATTGAAAATTTTATGAACAGATATAACGCAGAGAGTTGTACTCAATTATATCAATGAAGTTTACTTTTAATTTTTTACATGAAAGAGCAACGATATAATAAAAATCGATTTATAGATATTTTTACTAAGGAAAATCAAGAAGTTAAAAGAGTAAAAAAAAATCCAAAATTATAGTTCGTGGTATATGATACACATAAGCAATTAAATTTCATTCCCCATTCAGGAATGCAAGCTGAAAGGTCAATATTTTAAACTTCTGTTTTAGTCATACATTTCGTGATGCAGATATTAATGCATTCAATATTTCTCAATTTTATCAGATAGAATAACCATATTAAGATACTTATTTTTTACGTAAAATAGTGAATATACTAAATGTTATAAAAATATAATATTTGAGCAAATATATCCTTTTAAACAATGATAAAAGCCAAAATAGATCCAAAAGAGTTTTAACACTATATCAAATAATGATATTTAAATACATAACTGAAATGCTTTAATTTAAATTTGAATGTATACTGTTCTCAGTAACTTTTATTTTTTTTAATTTCATGTCAGAATAATGTCTCTAATGAATAATCTACAACCATGTGCATCTTCAAAAAGAAGAGTATTTCCATAGAATGTATTCTGTGCTCCAGGGCATGCCGCCCACATAATATAGTGGATATCGTTCTGAGTTGCTATGCACTGGGCTTAGGTTCAAATCCCGAATAATGTTTGGTTGTTTGCCTGTTAACCCCCTCGTAAGGAGCAATACTAGAACACCTATATGGTGCTCCAATAATACAGTAGCCAGTAAATCGCAGTAAATAACAAAAAGCGATTTTCTGACGACAAAGTGCCTCCGCATTAGACGGGAAAAAAATCCAGGGCGATGAGACTCAAAGCTTTATGTCTCATCCCCTTCTGCATTTCCTAAAGCCATGCTGGCTATTAATTCACGATATTCGGCAATTGATTTAGAATAACAGAATTCTTTTTCGGTTAATCTCGTCTAGAAAAGTAGACATCGTATTCAAAAAATTAAATTACTGATAAAAAATAATGGATAAAAATTTAAGTGCATTCAAAATTTTTTATCCCGAATACTTCATTTCAGCCTTTCACGTTGTATGACATTTACAGTCTAATACTTAAAGTTAGTTTTTCAGCTCAGTAAACTCACATAACATATGTTAATTAACACAATTGTTTCGATAACACAATTGCGATAAATGAATAGTATTTTAACTCACATCCGCGTTTAAAAAAACGGGTAGTACGATAGATAGATAGATTAGGTTTATTTAACTCACCACTCACAATAACTCACGCGAAATGGGTTGCAGAACCTACTTATACCGGCGACTGACCGACCTTTTTTTCTCTGTGAAGTATCTGAACGAAACTGGTAGAGATTGTTTTGTCTTTGTATTTCATGTACGATAGATAGATAAAAGAAAGCATGGTTCTTCCCACTTCATTTGAGTTCAGACATTTCAAACGAATTTTATCTTTCGTTGACGTTTTGATTTAGATTTTTCAAAATAAATAGCTCCAATAAATTAACACATTTTAGTAGCAAAGTGAAATGGTTTCTAATTATTCTTTCAACATCAAGTAATATATGTTGATCACGTTTCTAAATGAAATAAATATGTATTTTCATAAGTCAGAAGTTTATTTTAAAAAGAGACTCATGAAAGTCTTGATAAATATGATAAAACAAGCAAAAGAGATACATCAGTTCGTTTGGATTTCAGTAGACATCTAATATGTTTATCAAAATAGCTATATATATATATATATATATATATATATATATATATATATATATATATATATATAGAGAGAGAGAGAGAGAGAGAGAGAGAGATAGATAGATAGATAGATAAATAGATAGACAGATAGATATATAGTTAGCTATATACATGTATATATATATATATATATATATATATATATATATATATATATATATATATATATATATATATATATATATAAATATATATATATATATATATATATATATATATATATATATATATATATATATATATATATATATATATATATATATATATATATATATAATATATATATATATATATATATATATATATATATATATATATATATATATATATATAATATATATATATATATATATATATATATATATATATATATATATATATATATATATATATATATATATATATATATATATATATATATATATAATTTTTTTTCAATCGACTACTTCATTTCATTGATCAAATTTTTTAAAATTAATCTTTTCAAACCCTCTTACACTAAACAGCTTTTATCTACTTATTTATGTATTTAATATTTCAAATTATTTAATTTCTGTAACATAAGCAAATGATAATTTTGTTAAAGTTCTTCAAAGCTGAGCACAAAGAAAAAAAATTGCATCATGAAAGAGACCGTGATGTAGCAGTGAAAAATGTTACCATTATTTTTAACGTCACTGTTCCGAAACGTTCTGATTAAGTGTACTCCACTTTTTTTTTGCCTAATTATACTAATCGTTGAAAATATTCAAAGCATTGTAGGTTTTAAAAATAGCTTGTCAATCAATTAGGTGACCTATTTCTTAATGGAGCTAGCATATTTGCTGTACCAAACAGTGGTCGCAGACTAAAACAGATGTACTGAAAAACGAGCATTATTTATTATGACATCAGCCTTTATTGTATAGCATATGTGCACTCTCTTTGATGTTGCAATTTGTAAAAATATAAGTATTATTACATTTACGTTCCCATTTTACAGGAATAAAGTAATCTGAAAAAGTAAATTTTTATAATATATTAATTATATAAAATTTTGCTGACACAGTCAGAATTTCCTTTAGGTTATGACAAAATATAAAAACTATAGATTTAAGACCAAGAAATACTATTTCGACATATAGAAGGAACTAAGATGTGAATGATGAAATGCATTTAAATCCTATCTGAAATTTTACCGTAATACATTTTTATATGCATTACCCCTTCTAAAAACTAATTAAATTTTCTTGGGATCATTGAACATAAAAAATAATAGTATATATATATATATATATATATATATATATTGTATATATACATTCCTTTCTGTGTGTGTTATATGCCTAAATGACATATCATAATGTTATACAAAATGTATTAAAAGTTAACAAACTTTAGTGATTCAAGATTTTGATATTAAAGCCTTAAGAAATTACATTCCTGTTCCCAATTTGAAAAATAATATGATGTTCTATAACATTTTAGTTGTTCAAAAATATACAAAAATGCATAGATCATAACTATATAAAACTTTTAGATTAATATATGTTCTGTTAACGAGCCTAAATTGAACAAACAGTTAATTTAATGAAAATAAAAATATCATAAACAAGCACTTATACCAGATAATAAATGGTCAAATCCGTGACAGGGCTAAAGTTTTCGTCGTTAATAAATCTTTGCTCATGTAATAAATGTCACTTATTTATAAAGAAATAAGGAGAGAGAAAAAAAAAGCATGCTGTCAAAAATATTTCAGGCTAACAAAGAAATCGATCTATCTCCTTTTCATACAAACTGATCCAGCATACCACCTATAAGCGATGGAAAAAATGAAACTTTTAATAAAAGAAGACGCTATCATTAATTTTGAGAGGCGTTGCAGATTTCTTAAACATATTTTCTAATTTGCTGTTCACTGGCACTTCTCCAAATCTCATCTCAAATCTTTAAAACTTTTAACTCCAAATGAATAAACATAAGAAATGTCTTTATAGGAGTATTGATTGTATTGTATTGCCAACTGCGAGAAGGAATCTGGGTATTTTTTGTCGTGGTGAGAGATAAGGGTGGAAATACTGGAGGCCTTAGCTTTAGCGACAATATCAATCAAATGTAATGTTTGTTGTTTCTAAGCCCTTTGGTCTAGAAAATGCTAAACCAGGTTGTTTGAGAATCTAGTATTTAATGATGAGCCATTGTGAATATGGTTTTGCAAGAAATATTTAAAGGAGGTTTAACGTTTATGACAACTAGAAAATTCCCACCAAACACTGTTCATTCAATATAAAAAAAACATGTTTTTCAGATCTTATTAAAACACTATTTCGCATACTCAAAAGTCATCACATGTGTCAATCCTTTCTATGAGACCATTATGCTGAGATTAAAACACATTGTAAAAATACACCATTCTGCTAACAAATTGTTCCTGAATGAGTGAAATGTAATGAACATTTATATTATGTCATATAATATTATTTAATGTGTAAAGATAAATATTACTCACTTTCAAATAAATTTATCTCTTTCAAAATAATCGCCAAAGGTGTCTATACAATTTTTCCAACGTTTCTCCAAGTCATCGAAACACTGTTTATAAGCATTGGAACTAACCGTTTGCAAAATACGCGTTGCATTTCTTTTGATATCCGAGACTTTTTCAAATCGCTGTCCTTTCATGGATTTTGCATTTTTTTATTACAAAAGATTTATTCATCACGAATTTGTTTCTAAAAACCAAAGAATTAATCAGTATTTTTACAAGGAGGTGCTTTTTCGATAAAGAAACAGGATAAGGCGAGTTAGGAAGGAATTGTTTGATTCTGGGCAATGATTCTTTTACACGATAATGCTAGGCCTCATACAACAATTTCTGTACAACAATATCTTGTTAAGCATTCAATTACAGAGATAAATCACCCACCCTATTCCCCCGACTTATCGCCAGCTGATTTTTCCTTTTTCTGAAGCTTAAGATGGCCACGAAAGGACAGAGATTCGAAAACGTCTCGGAAATTAAATAAAATGTTACGCGTATTTTGCGAACGGTTAGTTCCAACGCCTATAAACAGTGTTTCGATGACTTCGAGAAACGTTGGAAAAATTGTATAGACTCCTTTGGTGATTATTTTGAAGGAGATAAATTTTTTGAAGGTGAGTAATATTTTTCTTATTTATAAAAAAATTATCCGGTTACTTTATGGCGCACCTTCTATATATATATATAATATATATATATATATATATATATATATATATATATATATATATATATATATATATATATATATATATATATATATATGTGTGGGGGGGGGTGAGTGTGTCGGTGTGTATTTGTTTCTGAAACAACACTTTCTTTTTAAAATAACTCGTTTGAAATATTATACAAATAATTCTTTCTGGATCACTTTGTATTATCACTTTTTCCAGAAACACAAAGATTTATATTTCATGAAACTTGAAAAATAAATTATGAATAAATGGTGAAACTTTTGGCTTTCCCAGGAAAAAGTTTTGTGGATGGAACTGCCAGTTTTATTTACCTATTAGCATCCCCTTTATTCATATCAAATATTAAAATCTTTTATTTTTACTTAATTCTCGTTAATATTAAAGATAATACATTTATAAAGAATTTACATTTATAATATTACGTTTTTGTTTTAATGTTTGTCAGATTTATTTGTTAATTGTGATATATTAATCTTATATCTGAGTCCGCTTGCTAAGTTGCTAATTTTCTATTCTTTTTTCTAACAATTTTAATGAAATTTAAGATTTCTTATAGCCGTTTTATTACGTTTGTATTGTAAAATACTCAATAGATATTATTTTGTGTAAAGCGATAAATTTCGAATATTTTAGGATGGAATTCAAGAAATAGAGTTTTGGGGCATGTTATTTGAAACATAGCGTATGCGAGCAATATATGTCCTTTAAATGGAATTGCTTCACATCTTTGAATTCAACGTTGATGAATAGTAGTTATTATGAAATTATCATTAATATATCATATATATCTTTATAATCGTTATCTTAATGATATATATCATTAAGATAACTATCGTTATTCATTATTAAACTATCAATTAAGTCTCAAACGGTTATAATAGTTATCCATTATACACCGTATATTGCTAATTTAAACGCCTCATTTGATTGAATATGAAATTTTCATTATGACTGAGTTGAATATTTTCGAATGTAAACTTCTTAACGAAACAAAAATCTTTTTATCTCTCTCTCTTAAACATTCCCTTCCATATTTTCTGTGGCGGAATATTAATGTTCATTTCACTACACATTTCCTTTACTCTAAAATTTAAACCGAAAATTATGGTCGATAGGAAATCTATTTATCAAGAAATTGCCCATGAGAAGTTTTGGGGGTCACTATTGACAACTCAGCTGCTTCGTGACTTGCCCAGAGCTGTGGGAGTCCCTTGTTTCTGTGTTTTCACAGGGAAAGACATCTAAAATAGTCCATACAGCATTGGAGTAGCGGATTATCTGATTTGTCCTCTTTGCGGCCTGTCTAATATGTCTGGAGACCATCTAAAAGTTTTCCTTGATCTTAATAACATTGGAACGGATTGTGCTGCTAATTTTGATTGTTTTTTTTTTCTTGTTGTTGTTCTTGTTGTTGTCTCAAGACCCTATTGGGCACCTCTAATGACGAGTCAGCTGCTTCGTGACTTGCCCAGAGCTCTGGTAGTTGCTTGCTTCAGTGTTTTCTCAGGGAAAAACTTCCAAAATTTTATCTATACAGCACTGGAGTAGCGTATTATCTGATTTGTCCTCTTTACGGTCTGTCTAATATGTCTGGAGACCATCTTAAAGTTTGCCTTGATCTTAATAACGTTGGAGTGGATTGTGCTGCTAATTTTGATTGATTTTTTGCTGTTCTTGTTATGTTGTTCTTGTTATTCTCTCAAGACCCTATTGGGCAGCTAGACTTGGACTCAGATTAAAAACACCGAGATCTGCCGTTGGGGAAAGTAACCAAACTCTGATATCTTACTCCCAACAAGCTATTTTTATGCTCTTTCCATCTGGAATACCTGAATTTCAACTGTTTTAATCTTACTTTTATGATATTATTCACCTGCTAAACATCTTAACTATAATGCAATAAGGAAATTACATTTGTTCAACTTTTGTTTATTTATTCCGTTTTGTAATTTCCCCATATAGGCAGATTTCCAGATGTAAACCTACGCATAAAGATTGTTTATACCTTATGCATTTCATGCGCAAGCTGTTTATCTTTTTCTATTTTGGACAAAATTTAACAAAAAACTGAATGAGATTTCGAGAAATGATTGTTCAATTTAAAATAGCTCCAAAAATCTGCTTTTAATAGATATTCTGGAGATAAATAATTCAGTCCTTCTGTAATCTTACAAATTCACCACAGTAATGAAAATAGATTTTAAATCTTAAAGCAAAAATAACGTTTAGGTGTAATTCAAGACATTTATAGATGAAATTTTATTTGAATCTCTTTAAGAATGAAAATATAATTGAAAAATTGTATACCATGACAAAATGATATTTTACATGCGTACAAATATATACTTTGCTGAAAGTAATTCCGTTTTAGATTTATGTGTTCGCAGTTTAGGAACCTAAATACGACGATCAATATATGTTAACAATAGAATATTCAAAGACAATAACACTTCGTTCGGTATCGCCATTTAGAATACAACGGAAGACATTCTAGATAAAATTTGAAAAATGATCTTGGGCATATTGTGTTGTGCAACAGCTATTGATAAAAGTTAAAATTTCGATACGTTTCGGAGAGGGCGATAAATTTTCATAAGGTGTCACAGGAGAATGCATATCAACGCAAGGTTAGAGAGATATATAAGGGGGAGAAAAGGAAAATATCCAAGCGAAGATAATTCTGCAAAAAAATACCGGGAAAGCGCTACTTCGATAGATACTTGAAACAATTTTCTTTCAATACATCAAAAATCAGCAAATATACGTAAGAAACCATAGTGGATTTTTTATTCTTATTAATATGGAAAATATTTTTGAGGAGGTTTTGTCATCTAATTAGTTCCCGGACCAAAATATGTAACGGATATGCGTCCCGCAAAAGACTACGGTCTGTTATTGTTATAGCTAGAGATGCTGTATTGAATAAAACGGATGATTGTTTGTTGTTTGTTTTTAATGTACTGGAATTGGATAGAAATACGGCTATGAGGGCAGAATGTGGTGATATTTGTGAGGTCAAAATTGCAATCAGTGAAAAAGAGAATTCAGATCGTTACAGTTTATGTTTTATGTAATAATAATATGAATGTTATCAGATTGTTTCGCTGCCTTACTCGTATTTGCTTATTTGTGCACCCAGTGTATCTGATGTGATTGAACAATTATTTTAAAATGTGTGGGTATATTCTGATAATTTTCGATAAATATTTTAATTTGGATTTAAGAGAGAAGTTAAACTAAGTGATTTTGGTCTTCATGGAGAAGAGGTATGGATTGCAGTTCAAATCTAACCCCTGTCTATAAAGCACTCGTGGTGGTTCGTCTATCGATATGGTCTCTCAACATATTGGGAAGGCTTCAATATACTATAATAGCTATTTCAGTTAACTTGAGACTATTTTGAGCATACATGAAAATGATTGTAAATGATCATTGGAATTAATAAAAAATGCATGTTTTAATTCAACTACTTATAAAACCCAGTTTGAATACCTGTTCATATCTTCTCAGTATGACAAGAACAGTTAAAGTGGGATGAGGGGTTCGATCAAAAGAAAGGATTTTTATTGGAAATTCTCCGCAAAAACATGCTCCATGCATGACGATTCTATATCTAAGAAAGAAGTGGTGTGCAATTTCTTATTTGCTGCTTAACATAATTTTTTCCAACATGTATATCAAGTCTACATTAAAATACATGTATACAAAATCAAAGTTCTATACATCTTCCAACCAGATTCTTGATAATGTATAGGTTTGACACTATAAAAATGCCTGCTGTCATATTGACGATTTCGGATATACTATTGAGCACTATGTCTGTATTTATGTCCTCGGGCTTCTGAAATTTTATGAATTTTGCTAATTTTATGCGAAATATGTACACACATTTACAAAATTATATTCGACAGTAAAGAGGGTTAGAAAATGTGTTCCATACCTCCTAAGACTGAAAGCCGTCCGTTTGATGGCAATATAGAAAACATGCAGAAAGCTTTCAAATAATACCGGAAAATGTTAGTTTATTTTCATATCTCCACCTTTTTGCAAGGAGAACACAGATTACTCTTCGGAAATATTAGTGTTGAAAATATGCACTGCACAAACCATGCATATAATTTTACGGATAAACCATACCAGGTTGTCAGCTCGGCATACCTGCATAAAAATATATCCAAATATGTGATAATTTATTATATACTGGTCTGAAATAGTTCAAAATTTAGAGTATTTAACCATTTTAAAAAATTATATGTTTTATATTCTTGATTTTATTTCAACCGTCAAATTGACGGCGTTCAGTCTTGTTAGTAAGAAAAATTCCTATCTTTCTACTGTTGATAAGAGACAAACAATGTCGCTCTTGCAGTCAATTTCATTCGACTTGAGATGCAGCAGTACTAGTACTTATGATAATACAAATAATACAAGTAATACGAATCTGTGTTTATGTAACTATACAACTATCATCTTTCAAATCTAACAATACTATATGTTTCTATGTTTATCAACAAAGGTTTAAGCACCACTCTTCTCCTGCAAACTAAATCCTCGGTAAAATAACAGCTGAATCGAGGCGTTGTAGCGTTAAACACAGAAAAACATGTAGAAAAACCTTAGAAATATAGAAAAGCCTTTGTAATAAAAGAAAATGTAAAATACATACTTGTGCTGCCAATCGTATTAAAGTTTACTGCTGGAAAACTGTTAAGAAATGTCACATATAGGGTAGAAGGCATGGCGAGAATATAAGACAATCCATAAATGAAGAATAAATAAATAAATAAATTGAAAATGATACCTTACTAACTCTTGATAAATTGCTGGTGAAAACAGATAAAATTATATTTATACTTTTAACGATAAATCGTGGGCATTACGTGATCTTGTTATATCATCACTCTCAGATTATAATTAAATTCTCCCTTGCTTTAGCCGAACGACGGGATTATTATAATGTTAGAGAGACGCATGTGTTCATCTTGTAGATTCAGAAACCTCGTTTAAAAAAAATAAAGATTATTTAATGAGGAATTTTTAAAAACGTAAAGGATGAATGAGTATTTTAAAATATGTTTACGTGCATGTTAATGCAATAAGAACGTAGTTCCCTAGAGCATAAAATTTAGATGTCAAAAAATGAAAGAAAATTTAATCACGGTACCCGTGCTGGTAATATTAAAATTTGTATTTAATGAACTTTATTCAAAACCTTGCATTTTTAAGTATTTTTACTATGCAAAAAACAGAGCAAAACTTAGTAAAAAACACAGATATCATTTACACGTTTCATAATGGGCAGTTTAAAAAATTACAGTAAATTATTAGATAGAAAACATACAAGGTCATTTTATTTGTGGTTTTATTTTCTAGAGCTCGACTCCTTAACAATCCGGAGTAGAATGATGTAACTCCCTGCGGGATATATTAACAAGCCCCACGTAAACCATAAAGTTATACAAGAAACAATATAACTAGGTAAACTAATTCTGCAACCGTAATCAACTGTTGCATATTGTTTAGTTTTAAATGAGCGCATTTGTTGAACGTGGTTCATATGTAAATATGCTCTTGTAATGCATTTATTTTATGTTACATCTGAGTACATTAAGCAGAATAGTATGGGTATAACGATTTGAAGTAACAATCCTGGAAATGTGTCACAGAATGTTTAGGTGTTCTACCTTTAATAGTCAGTACAAGTGCTATAAATGTTTAGAGTCAGTAATAAAGACTGCATTTTATCATTTTCCAGTCATTATTTAGGCTTGGAGTTATATAGAGGCTCATTCTAGGGAGAAAAATACTGACAAAAAAGTTTGGTGCATGATACGGATACATTTAAGTGTCAGAAATATAATATATAAATAATTCATAATAAAATTTATAGTTCAATAAAAATTTATGGAGATATTAAAAAAATAAATAAATATGAATGTTATTTATATTGTGCAAAATGCAAAATTTCACATATTTTAAATTCTATTTACAGAAAAACATTCATTCATAAAAGAGGAAATATTATTTATAAGAGAAAAGAAAAGTCATCAAGCTGTTTTTATACCATAAAATGTTATGATACGATGTTGATGAAAAATAAACTAAATTATATTTGGAGTTATTTCGGCAGAATAAAGTAAAACAACTCATAAATATTGCACGGAATTCGAAGCATGATTTATTACAGAAACTCTCATGCTGCGTAGCAAATCAGGAAAGAAAACCGTTTTTTCCCCGCTCGCGTCCTCATAAGAAATTCAGCGTCATTTCTCTTAAACTGAATTGTTGTAGTTAAACATTTATTCCTTCCGAATTTCTTTCCAAAGTGCAAATTTAAATGGTCTGAGCAGAACATTTTCGACATTTGAATAATGACGGCGAGCATTTCTGTTATCACTCTCCTATAAAACCCGCGGGAAATGCCAGAATCGCATTTACTGATTCGGCTTTGATATTTTCACTCTTATCAACATCTCGTGAAGCGGGTGTTAGCTCTAGTTCCGGAACATTTGATACGGGACGTTCTCTTTTTTTCTTTTCCTTGTTTCCGCGAACATTAAGTAGATAATTTTTTGAAAGTATAATATAGATTGCAATGAGATTGAATATCGAACGGAAAAAAAGTTCGATTTAGAATCCGGAGTATTGCATAATGTATTCTGCTAGATATTTTTGAAAAATCTTATTCCATACATTAAGAATTCAGAAAAAAGAAATGTATATATATATATGTGTGTGTACCATTTACACACGACACAAAAATAGATGTTCAGAGCATGGCAATCAGAAATACATGCGTACTTATTTCTTTAATATAGTAATTCAACGTATTATTCATATTATAAAATACAGGGGGATTTTTTTTTAACTGACACTACTCAGAGCCATCTGTATCGCGATCTATCAGCCGGAATTCCACCAAAATTGATAGAGGAACTAAGGAGGGCATAAGAAAGAGTTTCCATGAAAAAAAGTTAGTTTTAAATGTCACCGATAGGGGACGATTTGGCGCTGTTATTGACTGCGCTCCCAATAATTTGCATAAAAGACAAGTAAAAATCAGATTACACATTTATGACTATGCAGTCGACACCAGCGCCGGTATTTAGGGCTATAATGATAAGGGATGAAAAGTTGTAAGCAGGCAAATAAATAACAAATAAAATTCCCCGCAACAGCACTTTATGCAGCAAATTCATTATCGATGACTTTTGGAATTTTTTTTCACGGAAACTATTTTCTATGTCGTACTTAGTCTCTCTATCAATTTTGGTGGAATTCCGGCTGATAGATAGCGCTACAGATGACTCTGAGTAGTGTCAGTTTAAAAAAAAATATTTTTGTAAATAAACAAACTTATAAGATTATTAATTTTTAAGTTAACGTTTGTTGTATACAATAACTAAAGCAATCTACATTAAAATTGATGATTTTACTTGTTTTTGTGATTAATAATAAACATAACTTAATGTGTGGAAGCAAATTTAGTGATCATAATATCAGCGAATATTTTCCATATTATTAACTGAAAGCCTTAAATTACTAATCAGAAATTAAATTTAATTCATAAAATTAGCTGGTTTTGTGAAAGAAACCCGTTTCGATGCTTGATTTAGTGAAAGATCATTTAACTAAATTAATCATTTTCGCACAAGAACTTCAGTAGCAAACGTTGTAAACGTTACTTTCCAAAGGTTCACCATTTAAGAAAGTTTACTCGACACTTTACCGATAATGATTTTCTTATTTACTGATTATTTCACAGATCTGACAACTAGTGTCTTCACGAGCTATGGCGGATATGTTATCTTGAATTATAAAGGTACACATTAGAAAATCCAGTGGACACGCGCTACCCTTGTTAAAAGGGCTCTTCACTTGCATGCCCATAATGAGGTTCAATGACGAGAGAGAGGAAAAGTATGAACTAGGTGGTCTATTCAACTGATAGATGGCATTCATATGTTGTTGCTAAATTAATTTTAGTTTGTACTATTTAGTATTTTTGATAACTCAGAAAGTGTATTTCAGTGTTGTTTTTGAAATGTAACCAATAGATTTGTGATCCTGTTTTTAACCTGGGCCAGTGATGTCAATGGGCGATATAAAACAGTGATGGCAGAAAGAGCTCTTCGGGTGAAGGAAATTAATTTAAACTTTATTAACACTGCAGGTCATAGCAGGGAGGAGCAAGTAGATCCCAACGTTCTATTTGAAAGTTAAAGAACTTCCCTGTGCTTTAAAATTTTACTGGTAGTGAATTCGTCACCAAATAAGTAGATCAACGTTTACTGGTCCTGCAAAATTAACACAGGTTGCATGAATTACTGGTCATTTCACTATGCCAGAATAATATTCAAAATTAAGTGATGCAATCTTTGAGAACATTTTTAGCTGATGAATATTTATTTTACGCAAAATTTTTATTTCGAAGTCTTTTTACGGTCTCGGACTTGAATTAAAATCTTTGAATAAGTATAACTTCTTTTAGAAAATACTTCCCATATTAAACCTGCGTTGCCATGTCTGAAACAAATGTACGTTGCCAAATTAAGAGAAATAAAATTTTGAATATATTAGAAAACCAAATAATTTCATATTAAAATAAATTTCTAACTCATTATGGGCGAAAATAGGAGTCTTAACACATTCCAGTTTTATACCTTAGAGTATTTACGCATGTAGAAAATTTTTCAAGAACAATTTTTAGAAAACTGATACATTGCTTTTAGATACATGAATATACATACTTGCGGAAAGAGGAATGTTCTGTTTATTGTGCTATTTGTTTGTGTATTTTGCTTTAATTGTGTTCTACGCTAGGGAGTTATAAAATCAAACACGAACTTCTAGAAAATTTGAACTACTGTACTCATAAATAGTGTAAGTATGTCTTTATTTCACCGAAAACTGCAGAATATTTCATTTTATTTATTCATGGATGCTTCCATTTTAGTGATTTAGTGCAATATCCAGTAAATAATCTTATTAGTGTTCATTATTTTCCCGAAAATTTATATTTACAGAGTTCATTTCACAATATTTTCTTTATCCTACACAGATTCGTTAATTGATCTAGGCTTGTGTTAGTTTAGAAATGAGAAGTTGTATGGAAATACACTGGCATGCTAAACCTTAGGACAGTATGTTTTTTCTGCATTTTCTTCGCGATGGAGCTACCAGAATAAATTAAATTCAGACCAACGAGACCTCAATATATACCCTACTGTTGAATGTGGTGAATGAAATAACACACGTGCAAAAAATAATACTAACCTTAATTCGGAGAATTTATTATGAAACAGTTAGAAAGCATTATACATCATCGAACACTTTATTTGTAACAGATGGAATGAATCAAAGGGTGATGTTTAGTAGGGAATATGATGTCCTATGACTGCTATGGTTGCTCTATAGCGTCCAACCATGCTTAAAATGATGCTTTGGTCTATGACCTGTTGGGATAAGATTATCCACTCTTCTTTTCCGTTCATGGGCATTTTGAAGTGGACATATGAGTGCCGCAAGACGTCCTACCAGAGCGTCCCACACAGGTTCTATTGGATTCATTCCTGGGGACTTCGCAGACCAATCTATATTAGGGATATCCTCATTTTCCAACAGTTCATTCACACCACTTTCAGGATGATGTCTGGCAATATCTTACATAAAAAGGAACTGAGAACCAATGACACCTCGGATAAGAATTACGTGAGAAATGATTACATCAATGGTGTAGCGGCTTCGTGTTACTGAACCACGTGCGAAAATGTGGAGCCCACTTAGCATGATTCCTACCCAGATACTGGCACCTTCACCTACATACCGCTCTCTCTCGGTAATTTTTGGAGGATACCGTGTTCCCGCCTCTCTCTAGAATTGCTATGTAGACTGAAGCGACTCTCATCAGTTAAAAGTACAGTGCTTCATTGCTGAACACTCTAATCTTTGCGGTCCTTACACCATTTTAGACAGTATCTCCGATGTGCAGGCATTGGATGGATACAACGGTCTGGCCGTCGGGTGAATAGACTACTTTATGCACACGTCCAGCCACCGTGAACCATGACACTTGGCCATCTGCAATTTATTTGGAATATTGCCTGCCATCTGCCGCCTGTCTCTTGTGGTCTGTAGGATGATATATTGGTCATCCCTTGGTGTCATTTTCTTTGATCAAGTTCGTACCATCACCGATCTTTCAAATAGCTGTCCCTTTTCCTTTGAAGGTATTTCACACACGTGAAACAATGCTATGGGCGATACACACACTTCATCTCGACTCTTCCCCCTACATCCTTTTTGAAATTTACGAAATATTCTACTACGCGTAAAATCAACTGATTGTATCCTACTAGACATTTGTGTTATCTGTAGCGCAACTAGAATTCACATTCATTTATTACAACGGCTAGCATACTAAAGTTCTATTTCGAAGCGTTTCACGGAAAAGGTGCTTTTACCAAGTTCAGCCCTGTCACGTGCAGTTGCAACTTGACTATCTGGAATTTTACATATATGTCATCTTTATAGTGATCAGGTATCCTTATGTAAATCGCTTCTAGCTTTTGCCTTTCAATTTTATTTTTTAAACAGAAAATTTTCTATCACACAAAAACATATATTCGTAGGGTAAGTATTTCGAATATGAGACAACTTTTTAATTTTCATATATAACTAGGAAAGTAAGTGAGGAATTATAATACCAACTTGATATACTTTTAATACTTATAATAATTTTACTACATATAACAATGACAGAAAATCGAAAATAACCTTATGATTTTCTTGTATGAAATTATAAACACAAGTGTTCCATTTTTGGGGTCTGAAAAAAGTAGTTCTAATATGAGAACCCCATTCTACAACTCTAAAAATGAATTAGAAATACTGAAAAGTTTGTAAAAATAAAACTGTACACAATAATTAGATAACAGTTACCTATATACACCAATAGGTGAAAAAGAAAAGATACATAATAGAGGGATAATTTTTCTCGTTTACCTTTAATCACTGAACATCATAAATTTATTTTAATATCAATTCCAATATAGTTTATTTTTTAGAACTGCTTTATACCTTCGACTTATATTGCATATATGAAACTCAAAATATTTCTACATATTACTTATAATTCACAACTCAAATTTATCAAAATATTTTTATAATTTACACTTTATTATATCAAAATATGTTCACAATGACAGATTCTTTACAACAAATTTGGTTCCTTGTATACCACTCATTCACTGTGTACATTTTGCTTAAGATTCAAGGTGTGTTTCTATGTTTGCGTGTGTTTGTGTAGATTTTTGCACAATTGTGCTAAGTTAGGGTCAAAGGAATGCAGGTTCGCATGCATTCCCACAATCTTAACCAAAACTGAAATCTCTAAAAGAAATTTTACAGTGTATAAACAAATTGGTGCATATAGTGCACAGACTGAAACTCTAGGTTGGCAGGGGCTCAAAGGAAGTCTGTAGTCCATCACTGAATCCACAAAAAGGAAAAGGCTTTAACACCCAAGCCAACCAAGAGGAAAAAGTAATCCGTTCACTGATGAATTCTAAATGGGTAAACAAGTGTCAACAAAGAACCGAAAGAAAGGGAAGGTATGGAGAGGCCTTCCCATGGTCCGTCTTTAGTCATTATTTTATTTATGTATTAAATTGATTCAACACCTTGAGTGACTGACACGTAGAAGAGGTGCAAAAAGTTAACAGTCAACTGGGATGACTTCCAAAAAATGTAAGTTGAGTGGTGATAGAACAGAGTCTTCAAGAAGGAGGGAAATTAAAAAGGTAAAATAATTAGAAATGTCATATTCGGTTGTTTACTCAGAAGATCCAGAAGTTCACATATAACAAATTTCTAGTAAAAAGTTTAATCAAGATAGTTTTTTTTATTTATATAATTTAATTTAGTTTTAGACTACACACAAAGTTATAATCACCTTAACGTGAAGTCAATTGGTGTTATGCACCAAATAAATAATATCAAAAGAATTGGATCTCTGAGTTTTTGAAGTTTTGTCATTATTGGGAAAATACAACATACATTTCAGCACATTAAACAAACCAAAACATTGTAAAAATGGTAATAAAAATTTCAAGATAATCCAGAAAATGCAGGTGTAGCAAAAGTTCTTTCAACAGTTAATTAAATTTCAATTCGAACAATTGTTAAAATCCAATAGAAAATCAATACAAATCACATTATAGTTTTAATTTCACCTTATCATAATTTTTACTTTTCATCATCTTATCATCATTGACATTCACAATTTTTACAATTTTAATTTTACTTGTAAGTAGTACTAAAACTTTTCTTATCCCCCCCTCCCCAAGAAACTGCTGCATAAACATAAGAAATTTTATTTCAATTTAATTTCATTTTTTGGATGAAAGTGACGTAATCCTGCTGAATATACAATATCGGTGTCTTTCCTGTACATTTATTTGGTCTGTTAATTTCAAAGTTTACGGTAGAAAGTTGACTTAAAATTTTATAAGGGCCTGAATAAGGGGATCTAGTTTTCTTGAATTTAGGTATTTAAATTCCTCGTACATTACTAAGTCTCCAATTTTAAAATTTGATTCTACAAAATGTTTATCATATCTTTGTTTATTAAATTTGTGGTGCTGAATAGTCTTTTGAACTGCAATTTTTCTTGCTTTCTCAACTGGTAGATAATTTAATGAACTTATTGGTGGCAAAGGTGAACCATATGGTTCCAAAAGATAATTTGGTGGAAACCCAGTCACAGAGTGGGGTTGCTTTTTATATTCAGAAGTTACTTGCTCGAAAATTTTTGCCCTGGGAATATTTTTCGAAGAAGAATTTACTTTACATCTCAATTTTGCTACTATGGTTTGATTACATCTTTCATTCTTTCCATTGCATTGAGGTCTATGGGCAGAAGTTAAAAGTTGTTTAATATTATGATGCTTCAAAAATTTCTCAAATCTAGAGGAAGTGAATGCAGCATTTCTATCACTGAGTATCTGTTTACGAACTTTAATATTGAAACTTTTCTTTAAACAATTAGTATATGCCTCACTTCTTACACTCTTGGAAGGAAATGTCCAAATATATCTGATTGCATGATCAATTACCAGATAAAGATATTTTTGTCGAGTTATAATAGTTAAAACCCCCAACACTATCGTTTGAAATTAAGTCGAATGGTTCTTCAGCAATAGGTACCTGCTCCATTAGTCCAAATTTCTTCTCAGTTGATTTTTTCTTTTTCTGACATGTTTCGCAACAACGAACAAAATTTTAAATATCTACAATTATATTTTGCCAATAGTTAATAGGGGAAATTCGCTTTAACCTTTTTTCACACCTGGGGGGCCAAATTTTTCATGTGCTGAGGTTATTATCTTTACTCTTAGTGAAGTCGGAAGTATAATTTTTACTAAGTTTTTCTTTTTCACACTTAAGACTCCATTATATATTTTATATTTTACATTATTTATATTACCATCTAATTGTCCTTGAATAATTTCATCTGTACTTAGGAAATAACAATATTGGGACACAAAGTGACTTAGAGGGTTTCTTGATAACATGTCTGCTTCATAGTTGTTTTTACCTTTAATGTGTATTAGCTCATAGTCATACATAGAGAGTTTCAAAGACAATCTAAACAATCGTACAGTTATTTTTTTTTACATTTCTGAGCCATTGCAAGGCAGAGTGATCTGAATGAATTGTGAATTTTGTCCCATGCAAGTAACAGTGGCATTTATTAATGGTATCTATTATTGCTAAACATTAAAGTTATGGCATAGTTCCTTTAGTGTTTTTTAATTTTCTGGAATGAAAAGCGATTGGGTGTAATTGACCACGAGGGTGTTTTTGTTTTAATACAGCAACAACACATTCTTGACTGGCATCGACAAATATATGGCAAGGATAATTCGGGTTAAATAAAGTTAAAATTGGTTTAGAAATTAACTCATCCTTCAGTCTATGATATGAATTTTGACATTCCTGGGACCAAACCAATTTTACATCTTTTTTGAGCAATTTATTTAGTGGAAGTCTTAATTTCGCATAATCCTGTATAAATTTTTGATAAATATTAATTGAGCCTAAAAATATTTGCAATTCATTTACATTTCTTGGTGGTAGTAGTTTTTTAATTGTTTCAATGTTAACATTATGGGGTGAGTATTTTCCTTGTGAAATTTCATATCCTAAAAATGTTATATCCTTTTTTGCAAATTAACACTTAGATTTGTTTAATTTGATATTTTCTTTCTGTCAGATTTAAAAAATTTTCTTCAAATGTTTTATGTGTTCATTAAAAGTTTTTGAAAAGATTATTATGTCATCAAAGTAGTTCAAGGCATATTTTATTTGATATTTGTTTAGGATTTTTCTTATGGCTCTCTGAAATACACTAGGTGCATTTTTCCAACCAAACGGTAGTCTTCGCCAGTCGTAAAGGCTAAAATTTGTTGTGAATGCTAATTTTTCAGTGTCATGTTCGTGAATATCAATTTTCCAATAACCTGAAGTTAAGACTAGTGTCTAAAAAATAATTTGCATGAGGTAGTTGATCTAGCATGTCATCAATACGTGGTATGGGTTCAAAATCAGTTTTTGTTATGACATTCAATTTTCGGTAATAAATTTTCATAATCTTGTTTTTCCTTCACCTTTCTTATTTTCCAAAGATACTGGGGCACTGTATGGAGAATATGAAGGCTTAATAAATCCTGCATTTAAAAGTTCGTCAATCTGTCGTTTTATTTCATCATTTTCTGTCTGGTATGCATGATATGGCCTTTGCGCTACTGGTAATTCTGAAGTAAAATGTATTTTTAGGGTTCTAATTTAATTTTACTAACATCGTACTTATTTTTTGAAAATATATGTCCGAAACCTTCTAAAATTTTATCTAATTGTGTCCGGTCCTCAGGCATTTGTTCTGGTGCTACAAAATTCAAAACATCACCGGGCTGTTTAAACAGAGTATTCAATGTATCATCGAGGATACCTCATGTCTCCCTACAATTTTTATAATTCCAATCTACATCGTTTACAATTTCAGAAACTTCATTTTTTTCTTCAGATTGTCTCATATTTTGATTCATGTCATTATTCAGGATTTTACAGATATTCTAAAAAAAAAGTTCTCATATTTGGGTTCACACAAATTTTATCAACAGTTATGTTATATTGCCCAAAAGAGTGATTATTTCTAAAATTATATTTCTCAATAAATTTTTTATTATTACAACATTTCTATCATTATAAACATTTCTACCATTATAAACATTTCTATTTAACTTTCTAAATTTACACATATTATTATTATAATACAATTTACCTTAATTCAGATTTTCACCATAATTTTTTTAAAATTTTTCTTTGCACATGGAATGCATAAGGATTTAAAAATTTATAATCATCACATAAATTTATCTCATTACAAAATTGGAACACTTTTAATGTTTGAAAATCAATTTCTAACTTAAATAATTAAATATACTTTAAAAATAATAACAAATATGGTAATTCACTGTCTACAATTAATATTTCAATTTCCTTTTTTCCATTGACTATCTTCACTTTTGTCTCTTTACATGTCCATCCGTTTGTTTCAATATTACATTACTCTGTTCTTTTAATTTAATTTTTTTAAAAGTTTACACATTGTAGTTGACAATAAAGTCACTGTGGACCCTGTGTCCAACAAGCACATAATTTGGGAATCACTCCCCTGAGCTTGTATCAGTAGTCAGCTGGAATCTCTATTTGGGTAATCTGCTCTTTGGTAACTGTTGTGGAAACTCCCTCTATTTTGATGCCGTTGGTCGCTTAATCGTTCCCGTCCCTTATGATATGGATTCCTTCAATGATGAAAATTCTCTCGTCTGTAAAATTTTGGCTCATTGTTGCTAGTCCACCTCCGTCTGTTTGCCGCATCACTCCATCGTCGCTGATTCGTTGACTCGTTAACACTCTGTTTATTTCTCACAGGGGAACTTAAATATTCCTCTCTTTTTTCATTTTTTCCTGAACTGGCTGTCGGCAGGTGTATCTTCTTTGCAATGTCTAGCCACTCTAACGGGTTTCAATTTTTTTGCATGGTGAGGAGCGTCTTCATCTGGGGTGGTCAATCAAGATTGAGAATTTCGAGTAGCTCCGTATCTTTTTTTGGAGCACACTGCCCGATTCTAATTTTTGCTTGTAAAGCATAAAGGGGTCTCCGTTTCCTTTTAACTTCAATTCCCGAAACTCCGTATGTATTTGCTCTTTGCTCTTTGAAAAAATTGATATCAAATGCTTCTTTATTAATCTTCCCTAATAACTATGTAGAAATGATCAAATCTTGAATTTCCTCACTGACATAACTCATCAAGTTTTCTTTTTTCCATTCGTCATTTAATTCCAATGCGTTGCATCTTTCTTCATATAAGTTGAACCAATGGAGAATATTTTTAATCCTGTTGTTGTCAAAAGTAGGGATTGGTAATTTAATTTCAGTCCTTATTCTCTCCACAAATTTTTTGCTACATCTAGTTTCTGTTTGAGTACTTTCTACACAAATTATTTTTTTTCTTTTCGTCTGTTTCATTCTGTTCTTTTTCGATTTCATTTTGATTTGTTTTCGCTCCATCATAAGCTTCAGTTTGTTGAACATAGCTATTATCCAGGTTCATTTGCTGTATGTTTAAACATTTTCCTGGAGTATATTTCACGATCGTCGATGTCGATTGTTTCTACGAACGCATATTTTTCACCTGAATTGAATCCTCGAATATTAAAAATCTTCGCGCCTTTGCGCTAATCCACAGTTCGGTCAGTTTTTCATTTCTCCCCGCAAAGTTAGTGAATTACGCGACTCTTGACAAGCGTTGAATCACGCTCGCTATTTTCATAGGATTTCGCAGTCTTTCGTATTCACGCAAGTCCATGGCGTTGTGGAAAGGAAATTTAATGCAGTAAGACATAGATCAATGTCCATTTTTCTGACGTTTATTACTTTGATTCAAGGTGAAACCACTGTCCAGTTAACACAGCGTCTAGCGCTCACGATTTCCAAAAAAGCGGACCGTCTCACCGCATATCCAATGTCATTGAATTCTCATCCCCTGTCTAACTAACGTACTTCTTTGTTTTAAGCTTCTAGAATCCTGCGTGACGTTTGCACACAGATAATGCTTGGCCGGAGTTAGCTTGTCAATCAGCGCGATGCTATTAACAGTTTATATATATATATATATACCAGTATAGTCAATAAGTTCGGTAACTACCCTCCCCCCTCATGCCCGGTGTGTGCGGGAACCGAAATAACGATGAGGTTTGCAAGTCTCGTTATCTGGGTACGCGTGAGACGTCACATGACGCTTTGCACAACTGCTAATGCGCCGCAGCTCACCATTTGGCTGCAGACTGTCAGCCTATGATGTCGATGTCGAAAAATGTCCTTTTTGGAGCAACGTTCCAATATTAAATTCTGCTACAAATTAGGAGAAACCACTGCAGAAACGTTACGGTTACTGCAAAGAGCGTATCGAGAAGAATCTATGTGCAGATCGAAAGTTTTCAAACGGTACAGCTTGTTTAAAAATGGGAGAGACGCTGTTTCAGATGATCCGCGAAGTGGGTGGCCAGTGACCCCACAAACGGAGGCGAGCATCCAACTGGTAGGAGCAGTGGTTGTTTGGTTGGCGGAAGTTTATTGGCGCAAGGTCCAGAAAGTACAAGATGCGCCAAACACAAGGTAACATCGTCAACAAATGGTATGTACAGGTTCTTCGTCGTCTCCGGGAGGCAATGCGTGGTAAACGTCCACACGTATGGAAATCCAACATGTGGATGTTGTTGCATGACAATGTCCCGGTGCACCGATCCCTGATGTTGCAAGATGCCCTTGCTAAACACGGCACCACAGTTCTGTCACATACCCCGTATTCCCCAGATCTCGCTCCTTGCGATTTCTACCTGTTCCCGAAGCTGAAAGATCGCATGAAGGGCAAGCGGTTTGCAAATTCCGAAGAAGTGAGGGCAACAGTGACAACCGCTTTACGACAGCTCTCACGCAACGGTTTCCATGACTGTTTTCAGAAGCTGTATCAACGCTGGCAGAAGTGTATAGTTGCGGAAGGACATTATTGTGAAGGTGATTGTGTCCAGAAGACTTTGTAAGTGTATTCGTTGTTGTAGTAAATGAAGTCACCGAATTTATTGACTGTACGATTATATATATATATATATATATATATATATATATATATATATATATATACACTGGGATCTCGATCGATCGTTTTCGAAATCATCGTTTTCCCGTATGTGTCGTTTATTTCACTCAATCCCGACAATCATTTTGCTTTGTTATGCTCTTGGATCTATCGTTTTCCAGCATTTATCGTTCAGTTCAGTCGGTCCCTTTAAAAACGATAGATAGAGATTCCACTGTACATATATATATATATATATATATATATATATATATATATATATATATATATATATATATATATATATATATATAATAAATTAATTTATCCCTCTTTGAGATTTAGTAACTTTTTTGGTAATGTATAAAATGTGTGAATTTGAGGGTATTTTTTAGGTAGTTTGCTTAGTTATCGGTCATACAAAAAAAAACGGTCAAGAAAAAAAATTGTGAAGATTGCAAAACGTGACACCCAACACAAGTCCAAAAGGACGTCGCACACGAGCTCAACACCCCAATGCATTATTTGAAAGGCTTTTAGCTCTATTCATCTCATAATGAAGGAGCAACTTTAGAAGAAATCAAAGCAACGATGTTGTTCTGTCTCTTAATTACTGGCTTTTAACTTATTTTGGCTAATTCAGATAGTATGTGGCCGTATAAGCACGCGCCAAATCATACATTGTTGGCACGCACTTATTCAACACCGAGCTGAAAATTACATATCGTTTCATAATGACGATCAGTTGGTGGTTTACACTTTTAAAGAGAGGAGAAAGGAATGCTATTAAGCATTATTTCTCTAAAATTTCGAAAATCTAAGGCATTTCTATCAATTGTGGGTGAATGTAAGTAATTAAATATCTTGGCAAATTTGTGCCGCAATAATATACATACATGTATTTTTTATTTATTTATTTATATAATGTATTTTAGAAGATTTTAATTAGTTAGGTATTTATCAAGATGAAATTCCTTTATTTAAAGATCATTATTGTTTGCTTTTTAAGAAGATGTATCTTAATTGAATAGAGGGAGGGTTTGATAAATACCTATATATTTTTCAGTGTGTAGATGTAATTGAAATGAAAATTCCCTTTTGTAAACTATTAATGTTTTTTTTAGAGGAATTGTATAATTAAAGAAATGTATAATGCAGACATATATAACGAGAATGGTAAAGGGTTTTTCAAAATTCTAACTGCAAATTTTAGGTAGAAAAACTAGCATTTTTTTGCTTACATATATAGTGGCCCAGAGGTAAAGTATAGAGATAAGCCTAACAAGGGTATACACAAGAGAAAGTATAGAAATTTTGAGAAATGACAAACACAAGGGAATTTATACAAGTTTTGAAAAATTAAAGAGGATAAAAGATGGCACAAGCATATGAGTAAAGAAAAAAAAAGCAACTGAAGAGACTTTGTAAGAACTCAAAAGGGTTTAGGTTGCGTTATTTATTTTATTTATACGCATTTTCGAATAATTTTTCTTTTCAAACATGTTTTTATGGAAAATTATCAAAAATTCAAAAATCGTAAAAAAAAAAACCAAATTTGTTTTAAAAAATTAAATTAAATAGCGTTTTGTATACACCTGCTGAAAAAATAGCCTTTATTAGTGTCTTTCACTTCTTTAAATAGAAATTGTTTCAAAATAATTTCTAAGATCTACAAATATTTTATCTGTGCAACTTTCAACCAATTTAAAGATTAAATCAGTCATTTTCCGGAGTAATTTTTGATTCCCGGAAAATAATGTCCCAAATTTTCCTCTAAATCAAAAATTCTGATGAAGGTTCAGAAAAGATAGAACAGGTGAATGCTGCAAAACGTGTCATTCGGGTATGATGGGAAGAAATTTAAATAAGTACTCTTCAAGATACCATTCACAGATGCTGAAGTACAGATGTAATGTGGACATTGCATACACAGAAGAACAAGAATACGTATATTGACACAGTAATAACCATTGAAAAAAGCTGTTTTTGTTGTTTCATTTTAAAACCTTTTGAGGAAACAAAATGAAAATGAAATTTACTTGTATGTCGACCCCTAAATTGAATTATACACTACTGGTCAAAAGTATTGCAAGTTTGAGAAATCTAAAATTTTTTCAAGAATAAGCCCCAAAAAATAATATTTTTTCAATGCAACTGATATATTTTAGTGTCAATATAATTAGTTTAAAGACAAGATATGATTAAGTTATTAAAAAAAAATAACTATTTAATTTTTTAAAAAACACCATACAAAAAATGTACAGGTTATCAAAAATCGGCATCCATTATGGTTCCCCGGAAAATAATGAAATAAATAAACAATTTCAAGTTCTTCTAAGCAGAAAAGATAATGAATGAGTGCAATTGAACCGAAAATCATTTAATATGTTGTTGGGCCGTCTCGGGCTTTGATCACAACAGCCACTCTTTTAGACATGGAATCCATAAGGTTTTGCAACACTTCTGTCGGTATTTCGTGGTGCCAAATTTTAATTATTGTTTCCTGAATATCTCCTTTCGTTCTGGGATGAGTTTGAGATATTTTCCTTCCAATTATACTCCTTAAATTCTCAACAAAATTTAAATCTGGGGAGTTTCCTGGCCATGGGATTAATACCATGTTTTGTAAATTCAGCCTTAACCTAATATAAGGAATGTTTAGAATAAGAGTTCAGAATTGAACACTAATGAAATTTAATTTAATTTCAAAGTTTTTCTTGCCGCTTTCGTTGTAATGCAGGGTGCTAGGTCTGAAATACCCATTTCTGCCTTGGAAACATGTCATGAGCACTAGGAATGACATGCAGCCCCACATCCTTGGACTTTCTGTGTGTTTTGCTGTACGAACCAGGCAGTCTGGACTCATGCAAAACATAGTCTTGCAAATCCTTGTGGATTCCATGCCTTAAAGAGTGGTTGTTTTGATCAATGCCAGAGGCGGCCCAACAACATATTAAATACTTTTCGGTTCAATTGCACTTATTTATTATCTTTTCTGATCAGAAGAACTTGATATTGTTTATTTATTTCATTTTATTCCGGGGAACCAAATGGGTGTCGATTTCTGATAACCTGTACATTTTTTGTATGCTATATTTTATAAAATTAAATAATTATTTTTGTTCAATAACTTATTCATATCTTGTATTTAAACTAATTTAACACATTGACATTAAAAAATAACAGTTGCATTGTAAAAATGTTAGATTTTTCAAACTATACTTTTGGACAGCAGTGTAAATCTAATGAGGCTTCTATAACTATTTTTTTTTCGAGCAACTAATCGAATGTTCTTGGGATGTAGGTCTGCAGAACTGGGATCTTTATTTCTAGTGGAACCTATGTTTGTTCATATATCTTGTGAGAATCCTTTAATATATTATTCCTCAAAATTTTGCAATGAATGTTCTGTAGACTTCGACTTCTGCTTTCCAGGATTATGGAATCCTTTCAAAGTAATTATCTCATTAATTTTCTTATTCTTGCTGGAAATAAAATGAAATCGTTTTCATAGAAACTATTTCATTAATTTTCTTGCTCTGGTTGGATCTAAATATAAAATTCTTTCAACGGATCTATTCCATTCAGGAGCAATAATAGCATATTTATTATATTTAGAGTTTAACAGTAATATAACTATTTCGTATGAAATGAAGTTTTATGAAAATATTCTCATTAAAAGAAGCTGACTATTGTATTATTCTGCAAAAGGTGAACGGGATAAAAGATAGAAAGAAGGACTGCTTCTAACAAAACGTTGAATTCAAAACGTTGATTACAAAACGTTGAATTCAAAAGATAAGTTTATTTTTCGGATTACACATCTTAATGACACGTGTCATATGCACTTCTGAGAGTGTAGCGAAATATTATGTACATGCTCACGGTACCGGGAATATTTATTTTGCCACGTTTTGTATTACTGTATAAGATGTTTTTTTACTCACATTTGAAACTGTCACGATTTATTATGTATAAAACTCTCAGTTTAGCCTTAATACACTGCTGGCCACCCAAATTGCAACACCAAGAAAGACAAGAGATATCACAACAAAATTTATTTTGTAGATAACATGTTGACCAAGTATCAAATGATTCAATTTATAGACCTCTGTGAAGTGTGGTTCCTGCCAAAATCAGTAGCCAGAGTAGCTGCCATTGTTGGAGATCACCGCTGCCACACGCCTCGGCATTGATTCAAAGAGACTTTGGATGAGTTCTTGGGGTACAGCAGACCAAGCAGCTTCCACACGTAGCCAAAGTTGATCTGCTGTGGCAGCTGGGGATGGAATCTGGGTCAATCGTAGAGCAACCATGGACCACATGTTTTCTATCGGTGAAAGATACGGAGAGCGAGGCGGCCAGGGAAGCAATTCAATCTGGCGATTGACGAAGAACCGTTGGACAATGCGTGCCACGTGTGGTCGCGCATTATCCTGTTGAAATATGGCTGTGGGCAAGCCCTGAAGGCAAGGAAGGACAACTGGCTCCAACACCTCGGAGGTGTAGCGCTGGCTGCTTAAAGTACCGGCAATGCGTACTAGAGGTGTGCGAGAGTGATATCCAATACCATCCCATACCATAATACCCGGTGCATGACCAGTGTGGCGGTGCATAACGCAGCTGTTCAGCATCCTCTCTTCACGGTGTCTCCAGACTCGAATGCGACCATCTTGGTGTTGCAGACAGAAGTGTGACTCGTCAGTAAAGACAATTTCGTTCCATTCTGCCGTCCACATCCTTCTGTCATCACACCATTGGCGGCGGAGACGTCTGTGGTTCTGCGTCAAGGGTAGACAAAGCAATGGACGTCTTGCGGACAGACCACTCTGCTGTAAACGGCGTCGAATGGAACGCGCAGACACTGGATGATGCTTTTCAGACTGCATGTGCTGTGCTATGGTTCGTGATGTGACTGAGCAATCCGTCACTGCCATGCGCACAATTTGCCTGTCATCACGTGAAGTGGTGTTCTGAGGTGGATGCGATCGAACACGCCAGTCCGTCGTACCCTCCTGCATCCAACGATTACATATCCGCATTACAGTTGTTTGGTTTCGTCCAACACGACTACCGATTTCCCTGAAAGATAATCCACAATCTCGGTAGGCCACTATCCTTCCTCTGTAGAACTCGGATACTTGATCAAAAGATGATCGCTGTTTTTGACGAGGCATAATTGATCGTTTTTTTGAAAAAAAACACAAGAAAAACACAATTGTCGAACTTGAAATCATCGAAATCTCCAAGCCTTAAGTAGCGCTTTGAAGTGGCGCCACAGGCGCGCGTGATGTGCGTCTGCGCTGAAATTCTAATCATTTGCATACCTCACCTCCGCTAATGCATGTTGTAAATTTCCTGTTATTTTCATGTTTCCTTCAGGGTATTGCATTTACAGTGGCCAGCAGTGCATGTTGAAGATACTGTGAAAAACTTATTTCAGCATGTTTTTTAGTATTGCGTTATATGCTGATTAAGTGGTTATTTTTATTTTTTTTTGTACACAATGAGAGTGTCAGGGTATAATTCTCAGTTTTGCCTTAATACGCTGAAGGCATGGGGAAAAATTTATGCCAGCATGTTTGTAGTATTATGTAACATAGTGATAAAACTTTTATTTGCACTTTTCAATCTGTCAAAAAATAGTATGTATGTAATTCTCATTCTTCCTTAATATGCACCTGGTACCGGGGGAAATATTTCAGTGTTTTTTTAGTACTTCATAACATGCTGATAAATATATTTTTAGACATTTGAAATATAACAAATGTCAAAAACTATATTTATCAGGATGTGTCACGAAATACTATGTGCATAACTCTCAATTTAGCCTTAATGTACTCGAAGTACGGTGGAAAAAATTTTCAGTATATTTTTTAGCATTGCGTTAATACTGATAAAAAATTATTAACAAAAATAAATATTCTAACATTATTTCCTAACATTTTTAACTTGAATGACACGGACATGATTATTTGTTTTATTTGAAAACATTTTTTTGGTGAATTTTTTGTATGTTGCGAAAAATATAAACGAAACAATGGTCGTAACAATCAAAAAATTTGCTTGACGTCCAGGGTAAAAACAATTCATTGTTGATTGTCTGGAGAATAAAATAATATCACATCACACAGAGAATCTTTTTTCTTTTTTACTTTATGAGAATATTGGCATGTATAAAATGGATCCATTTTAATTTGCAATCATAATTTTTTCCGGCAGTGGAAAATAAGAGTCTCTTATAAAGAATGATGAAAGTCAGATTGCCGAAGAGTATGTCAATAAACTCGATAAAATTCAATTAAGTATCCCAGAAATGAAAGGCCATTTCTACTTTTTTTTTAATTTCGAGAGAGGCATTCACTCATATGGTATTGCTATGATTGCTCTTATTAAATACAGAGATGCTTCGCTCAAATGATTTAATTTCGATACAAATTTCATTTTTCTTTTCTAGAAAAATAATGATTTTATTTTCGTTTGAAGAAATTAATTTTAATTCCGTTCAAATAAGTTATTCCCGAAACAATCATAAGAAATATTCGAAGCTGTAGAGTAGAAACATTTTGGATGTTTTTAATATATAGATTCCAAATCTAGGTGATATCTGTTTCTAAAAAAGCTTCAATATTTTATTTGAAAAATTTTGTGAAATACAAAGAAAAATACTTTTAATGCAATGAAATCGCTTTTACGTATATAAAAATTGTAGATTTGAACAGGCATTAACAGAAATAGGATGAAATCGTACATTTCATATCTTATTATTATGAGTTTAAAGTAATAATAATTTAGCAGGAAATATTATGTCGTAAAGAAAAATTGAATGTGTTTCAAAAGGTTTTCACCAGTGTACACCAGTCTGTTTGTATGTTTATTAATTTACTTTAAAATAAGAATATACTAATATCATCTATAAGTGGAATGTACGAGTTGTAATTTCATTTATGCGGGAAATTATTTCTGTAGATATATAGTATATATACATTCATTTGTTCTAATAAACAATATTCTTTATTTCACTCACCTTCATGGTAGAGGTAAAAGAGTTATTACTTTGACATGATGGACATTTATAATAATATAAATACAAACTTAAGTATATATATAATTCTGTATAGAAATTACTTATATATTTTAATAAAATTTTATTAAGATATCTTAATAGGAAAAAATTTGAAACAACCGACAGTTAAACCACATATTGATATACATTGTGGAATTTTATTGACCATTAAACCGGACGATGATCGAGAGCCTAGGGTGCTGTTTTTGGTACGAGAATTTATAGTTTCGAGTCTAAATGTTGGAATGATTTTTGTAGCCGTTCGAAATCGGCTTTAAGCAGTGGGTCAGGATCTATTTAGATAAACAAAAATAAATAGTCGAATCTATTTACCATTAACATTAATTTATTAAGGAAACTGTTCACGTGTTGTTAAATAAAAATTAAAGCCCGTGTGTTGTAGTTTGTAAATTTAATTGAGTTAGTGTTAACTGGATGTAATTTTATTTTTATATTATAACCACGGTCATATCAATAAGAAGATAGCAGAACAGGTCTGAGCCAAAATATGGAAGACAATAATTTTTCTTGGTTTGGCAAAGTTGAGCAAGTTAGAAGTCATCACTTGAATTTAATTAGTGTGTAAAGGGTT
>OU015500.1:52795805-52890805 GCA_907164885.2 Dolomedes plantarius | reverse complement strand
TCGGAGTCATTAGTCGCGTGGTTAGTCACTTGGTGTATGTCTGAAATATTTGCTAAATATCCTTATTTCTCACTTAAACCGGCGAATGTTGACATTCACTGTGTAATGATGTTTAATGTTAAATAAAAATATTTTTGTTACGATTTTAAATCATACTTTATTATTAAAACATATTATGATATACACCAAAATAGTAGAAAGCTTAAGAAAGAGCACATGTAAATAAACTTTTGAACTTAAAACGAATAGTACATTCTAACTGAAAAAAGAAAATAACACTAATAATAAACCCAAGTATGTGATTGACGTTATCCAATCTTATTTATTGAAACAACTTAAACTGTTATGACACTTTGAATTGCACTAGAGTCCCTTGCCTTTATAACTGCATTTAGTCGTGGAATACTCTTTTTGCAATGACAGCGTCTATAGCCTTGTCCTCCACTTCTCGAACTAGTTGCTGCTGCTTCTCTCAGCGACATTTCTTAAGAAGAATTTTCATCTATGGAAAGTAATTTTCCTTTACAAATTATGAACTGATTACAGGCATAAAGCAGCTTGATGGTACCATTTTTGTTTGCTAATTTATAAAAGTCTGAGTCTTCTATTCCAACAACAACCGCCAACATGTTTCGGGCAATTTTACGACCACGATCGACTGCAGGGTCTTATATTCGTTCGGTATAAAAAATTTGAGCAGGTGGAAATTTTATTTTTGAGGTTCGTAAAATTTTCGTTTCTTGCAGTAGAAGATTCTCTTTCGCGGCCGCTCATTTTATAGACATGAACTCGTGATGTTCAGTCAGGGCTTGATATGAAGACTTATAGGTTGCAGCTCCTCTTCAATATTTTCATTTGGAATATGGTTTCCGATATGGCCAGTGCTCAAATTTTCTTCAAAAGTATTAACAATTTCTTAAAGCTGTTCTTCGGTTTCAATATTTGCAATTTGTTTGCCAGGCAAAGATGACGATGCAATGTCGCATTTTGGTTTAACGCCAAGCAGGGCTTCATAAGGAATTTGAAGTATTTCTTGGTAGTAGTAGTGTTCTTGGTAAATTGAACAAAGGGCAAATAATCTCACCATTTATTTGTATCGTTATCGTTCATCCATGCATTTAACATATCCTATATATTCTGACTGGCCCTTTCAACTGAACCTTGTGTTTGAATATGCCGAGGCTTTCCATGAACTATCTTAACATCTTTCCACATAGCGCATAGTTCGGATATCACTTGATTACCGAGTTCCCTACCATTATCTGAATGCAATATAGCTTGGGCACCAAATATTAAAAATATTTGAAGAAGGTGATACGCTACTTCTTCAGCTGTCTTAGTTTTTAAAGGTCGTAGCTGGACAAACTTCGTTAAATGATCTTGATACACCATTATGAACTTATATTCGCCATCCCTGTGTGACTGCAGGTCTATCAGATCGACTTCGCATCTTGAGTTTAACTCCGAACTAACCATTGGTTTACCAAAAATACATTTTACATGTGCACTACATTTCATTTAACATTGTTTACATAAATTTAAATACACTGCCTGTCTTCTCGGCTTCTCGTTTCGACCTCTACCAAACCATATGCGTGCTTGTCGACATATATCGTTGATGGTCCGAATGTAGAAGAATATATAACCAAATATTCGGTGTATGGATCTGTGTATGGATCTGTCATGTAATGCTTCCGAAGCGACCACTTCATAAATATATCAGCCTATGACATCCATTTTGTTTTATGAGTTAGGCTTAACAAGTTGAAAGTAAAGTTCAAAAAGATTATTTGCTATCTAAACCCAAATAATTTTAATTAAAACAACGTAATATCGACACAAATTAACTTTATCTCGATATTTAGACGGCTGTAATACAAGTATTCATTTTATATACTCATAACTTGAAAATGTAAACAAAAGTGAGTCATTCATTCACCGTGATTCATTCAGCGTTGTAATTTTAAGAAAAAATGAATCAGAGAATATTCTTCGTAATAAAACAGTTTTTCATTGTATTATTATTTTAACATATATATATATATATATATATATATATATATATATATATATATATATATATATATTAGCCATATAATATATATATTATAACAAGATATTACAATAATGTCAAATTTAGTATTTTCGAAAAGTTGCAAACTCGATGCATGCGTAGTGATATGTTCAAAACTGTGTACGGTAGAAATGGATATTTCTAAATTGCCAACACAAGTGGCTTTCATGTGCTCACAAGTGGCTTTCGTGTGATTTTTCGTAAAGCATTCTATTCGATGATAGTGTTTTAATTTCTGCTTAATATTTACTTTTAATAGTACTTTTATAACGGTTTGCATTCTATTCCATTTCTTATTTAAACGGTGGTGTGACGTAACATATCGGCCAGATTTTTTTTCTTTTAAATTTCGTAATGTCTGAATGATTATATTTCAATGTAAATTTCAAGATAAATAACTGATTTTAACATTTTACTTGTGCTTCATTGAATATTGATTTGCTTAAAATTATTCTTTTGTTCATACCGATTTTCAGTTAAGCATTCGATTTCGATTAGCATTGTCGTTAAGCATTACGATGATACTGTTTCTAATTTCTGTTTATTATTGTATTTTTGTACGTGAGTAATTTTTATGATTTTTTATCTGATTTCTTTAATTTATATATTTTATTTTTACTTAATATATGTATACATAGAATATTTATACATGTATATAGCGCATTACATGTACAAATAATATATTTATATTAAATTGAAATAGATTGAATTAGATTGTTAAATTTGAATTTATTCTTATATATTGAAATAGACTGCAAAATTTTTTTGCACGTGAGTAAATTGTATGATTTTTTAATCTGATTTTCTTTAGTTTGAATATGTTATTTTTGCTTAATATATTTATACATAGCATATTTATAGCATATTAGTTAGATTGTATTCATACCATATTAGTTAGATTGTGCAAGTCGGATTGAAAAATCAGAGGTAAGCTTGCTTTTTCTCCAAGAAGAAAGACATTTTTTTTAATTATAAACTCGGATTATTACAAAATTTTTCATTATAACATCGGATTGAAAAACAGCCAATATTCTGTAAAAATTTCTATTTTAACAAGGTAAAGACATTTTTTTTATTAGAACTGTTCAATAATTTACCGTCAGGTTTTGACGGGTACTATCTAGTATATATATATATATATATATATATATATATATATATATATATATATATATATATATATATATATATATATATATATATATATATATATATATATATATATATATATATATATATATATATATATATATGTGTGTGTTGTGACGGGGAAATTGGTTTAAAAAATAAATGTGTGGTGTATTTGGAAATATTTATTAATAATTATATCAATTATTAATGTTAATTTATATATAAAATATCTCAATACGTTACGTATAATCAAAATTTCCCCTTTTCGTATCGTCGTAGCACATTGATTAATTCGTTGTGACAATACACCCTCAGTCTGAGTTTATTTAACAAATTGCTTTATTGAACATTAAAAAATCACACACATATACACTGAAGTGTCACTGAATTAGGGATAGCAAAGCCTATGCAAATTGTGTAGCGATGCGCATTATGTATGCGCAAGTGAGTGCGCTGTGGTAACTGCATATATAGCGCGTACTGTGGTTGTTCTGAATTAGTTCTTGGAATTGCCAGTATGGGTAAACTGCCTGATTTAGACGCCTTCGATCGCGGACAAATCGTAGGTGCGCGACGCATGGGCCATTCAATTTCCGAAATCGTCAGACAGCTAGGATTTTCAAGGTCGACAGTGTCAAGAATACATGGATGGTGGAAAAAAAAATATCGATCGGGCAAACTGCAAAGGACAATTAGCCTTGACAGTGCGTGGTGAGAGACGGCTCAGGCGTATTGTACGTAGCCAGCAAAGCCAAACATTAGCTCAAATTACCACCCAGTTTAATGACGGTGCCAGTAGTACAGTCAGTAAAAGGACTGTGCAACGCTCGCTTCACCGTATGGGTTTCGGGAGCCGCCGACCTACGAGAGTACCATTGCTCTATACTCGCCATCGGGCTGCACGTCTTGCCTGGGCAAGAGAGCACACAGACTGGAGTGTAGAGGACTGGAAACGAGTAGCATGATGAGTCTCGATTCCGACTACTTAACGCCGACGGGAGGCTGAGAATATGGCGTCAGGGTCATGAAGCCATGGATACTGCATGCCGGGCTGGAACTGTATAAGGGCATGGTGGCTCAATCATGGTCTGGGGTGTTTTTTCGTGGCACAGTTTGGGATCTTTGGTGCGTGTACCAACCTCCCTCAATGCAATTCGGTACGTAGAGTTGCTGGGTGATCACCTCCATTCGTTTATGCTGTTCTATTATCCGCACGGTAATGGAGTTTTCCAGCAAGACAACTGTATCTCTCACAAGTCCCGGTTGGCTACTGGCTGGTTGGATGAGCATTCCTCTGACTTCTCTGTCATGAATTGGCCACCTAGAAGCCCAGACTTAAATCCTATTGAGCATCTTTGGGATGTTTTGGAACAAGGCGTGAAAGGCCATCACACAGCACCAAAAAACCTTACTGAATTATGGACAGCTTTAGCCAATATTTGGCAAGCCATTCCCGTGGAACTTTTCCAGAAACTTGTTGAATCTATCCCTCGTCGTGTGGCAGCCGTTATCAAGGCCAGAGGAGGCGCAACTCGTTACTAGGTAGGTATCCCTAATTCAGTGGCACTTCAGTGTATATATACACTCATAATCAAGTTAATCATCCCACTTTAAATATATTTTGCACATTCAATTAATTACTAATTATTCTTCCACCGCATATATTTAACATAATTGATAATTGTCATCATTCTACTACATAGCGCTCACTATCGTTCTATATATACTCAATCAATATTTAGCATTACTTCAATATCTATTAATATCCGAGTTATCATTAATTACTTAGGACAAGGCAGCTTGGCTTACGACAAATTGGGCAAAAAACAGACATTTCCTCCGTTTGATGTTTCGTCGGGCATTGTCGCAAATCATTCATCTGGCAGTAGTATCGTAGGCTTTGACCTCTCACGGGTGGGATCTCAGGGCTTAAGGTGAGTTCTGGGGCATCGTCTCTGGTTGACGCTTCGCTCTCCTCATCGATCTCTTCTACTTTAAATGGCACTATCACCTCTCTCCTCAACTCTCATCATCATGTTCAATACTTTTCTATATTCACAATTTCATGTCAACAGCCATCCTTCGCTACGCCGAACTCTCCGACTAACTTCGCTTATATTCGGCTCATGTAGTAACACCAGCCTTATTCACGTCATTCCATATCTATCAACGGTCAATTAATTTCTACCTATATGAGAGCAGACTCCTCCTCTCTTCTTTTACTTAATATTTCTTCCCTTATTTAATTTTTCGTTCCGCCCACTTTGGAATCTCATTGGTGTCTCCATTCCCTTTTCCCTACATGCCATCATTCCCTCGGGTTTTTAATTATAAATTATTTGGTGACCATTCCTAGTTAGGAGCGTAGCTATCCTCGTGACCCCTGTTTCATAGTTCCCATGGATCTGGACCCTTTTACAACCTGGCCCAGGGCTGGAATCTCCTGTGTGTGGCCCATTTTATTATGGCCATAAACTTTCTACCTTCTTCTACTTTTGGCCTTAACCCTATGACATACGTGTGTGTGTCATATCCCTATGACATTGTCATATCCCTATGACATGTGTGTGTGTGTGGGTGTGTGTGTGGGTGTGTGCGTGCGGGTGTGTATAACTTTTATCTGCGTTTTTACCTTTAAAAAATAATAAAATATTTTATTACGAAAATTTTACTTGTTTATTTTCTATGTTCAATATTAAAATGACTAAATAAAGTTGTTTAGAATAAAAATGAAGAAAAGATAGCGCGAGCTATTTTACGGAAAATAATGAATTGAAACTTTCTTTTTAAAAAACACTAATAATCTGAACACATGAAAATGAGTATTTAGGAGAAGTACTATACAATGCTCAATTAAATAATTTTCAATAAATTAATGTTTTTTTTATAAAAAATCTTCAAAAATCTACTTCCGCGAATTTGAACATGCATCAAATTTGTCACTAAGTAAATTCATTAATTATTTCTCCATCGCCAAACGTCAATAATGAATTTTTATTTAATTTTTTATAGGATAGTTTTGCCAACTTCAAACATGCAGAAAAAACAAGTGATAACAAGAGCACCTTAGCGCCAAAAATAGCGAAAATTATTTAAGAAATTGTATGAATTAAAATTTCTCTTTCCATTGGCAAATTTTCAAAACTTTGTTTACAGAAGTCACCGAATAAATTTTGAAATTCCTTTAACAGTGAGACAGGAAAATTTATTAACGCGAGAGTCTAGAAAATATTTACAATTTAATTAAATAACAGATGATTCTTCATAATGTACTAAATTGCTAGGAAAATAATTTAGATTCTATATTCAGATATCTCTTGCAATGATATAATTCATTAATTCTGTACTTTGGTCAGATCATCCGCATTACTGTAAATTCATTAATATATAATTATTAATTTCTTTAACTTTGGATTTATATAATTGGTTATTCTCTAAGAGTAAACCTCTTTCGCGCTGTTGCAAAAAGAAAAAAAATGACAAATATTTTCTTAGTGTCAGGAGATTTATACTTTACAGAAATTTTCGTGAGTTTGAAGAGTTAAAGGATCATAAAATTTACAAGAAGTATCAAAAATGATTTTTTTTTAAATTCAAGCATAAAGCAAATGTTTATTATTCTTTAATAGGCAAATATATATGCAAAAATAATTTAAAATAGCCCATTGCAGCTACTTTAATTAAAAGTTCTTTGAATTATAAACACATATCTTCCTATTTATCCAACTTGATTCTCTTTATGAATATATTAGATAAGTGGAAATGTGTGAAATAATAAATGCCAAAAAATATGAAATTAAGTGCGACGAAAATGCTATATAGCCTTATAAATATTCCTCTTCCCTTTAGATTTTAATTTTTCGGTGCTATAGGACTTTTTTATCATGTATTAACATCTTATGTAGAAGTTTAAATATTTTAACAAAATGATAAATAATATAAAACTAATTTTCCCATGAGGCAATATTTGTCTGCGAGGTTTTTCTACATTATACCTTACATGACATTTTTTCTCCCTGTTTACAACGTGGTTTAAAGTTATTCAAAAGAAATTCCAAGTCTTTATGAAATGAAGCGTTTTTCACGTTTGAAACCTCCAAGATAGTAATTTAATGGGAATTACGAATGGTCTAGAAGTTTTTGACGTCATGATGCGCCCAAATATCTAACATGTATTGAGGATGATACATGAATAAGTTTTCCCTATATCATTCACCTGCTAAAAGAGACTGTCTTCTGAAGATGTAGAAATCCATCTTACCATGTGTATGGGATCAAATTTATGAATTTCGCACTATTTCACTGTACATTTATTTGGTTATGTTTGTCTTGAACTACAGCGAAAGAACTAAGTGGTGTTTATATATATATATATATATATATATATATATATATATATATATATATATATATATATATATATATATATATATATATTTACTTATTTATACAGAGAGAGAGAGAGGGGTGGTTTATGTATTTGATTTTACAGATAAATAACTACGTAGTAAAATAAATAGTACGTAGGTAGTTGTATAGAGACGTCAGTACATATCTAGACGTATAGACTGCAGACCTAAGCTTTTGGTTTAAACTTTTGATACCTAAATTTATGGTGATTATTCATCATTGTGTCATGAAACATTTTGTATCTGTTAAGGTAAAGATTTGCTTTTAAAGTAAATGTAGATTTTTTTAAAAATTCTGATCGTCATTCGGATGTTTTTGTAACTATTATTGAAATATAATAAAATTCCTTGTGGTTCTTCCAAGAAAAAGAAAAGAAAAAAAAATCAAGCTGCTTAAAGTGCAAGATACATGATTGTGTACTTAATGTTTTGCATATTTCTTACACAGTGGAAAACTAATCTTCATTAAATCTATTTTTATGTTCAAAGTAAAGTAGGGCGCACTTAGTTACAAATGTTTTAGCAGTGGTCCCTCAAGATTCTTTTTCAACGTTCGGGTGCCACAAAAACGCTTTTCCACAGAAATGTTGAGAGAATGAAGGTTATTTTTCCTTTTTGAAGGAGATGGTTTACTCATGTAATTATTCTGGTTTTCTAAGCAAGCTTTTAGTTCTCTACTTCAAACATAGATCCGATACGACAAGTATGATTATAATTTTATGCATATAAAATCTTTCCATGCGTAAAGATTCAGTGTTTTTGGAAAGAAAAAATCATGAAACTTTTGGAGAAAATTTTTGAAAAACAGAGGTATTTTAATCCCGATTTACAGTCATTATGATAATAATCCTTTTTGTATGGAATTGTTGATCTTTTGTACTAAAATCGCCCAAACATTTGTAATATACATTATTTTAAGAACTGAAAATTAACAAAAACGCATGAAATTATTTACTTTCAGGAATAAAATATTCATGTTTAACGCAATACATGCAAACAAGTGCATTAAAATATTTTTTATGAACTTTTTGAAGCGATCTAAATATGTGATACTATGGTCTGCATGGATTACATTGTACTTGCATTGAATTTAGAGTAAAATTCTGAACAAGGTATTTCAGGCCAAATTACAGGTAGAATTGTCAATTTCTATTCGATAGGATTTGTTAATATTCCATATATATACAGAGGTTGTTCATACATTTTTTAGACGATGTATATTGCATTCACAAAACTAAATTACATAAAATTCTTGTATTTTAAATGTTCTATTTGACATCCTTTATTCTGAACTATCTTTCGACACCGCAATTTCCAGGATAATAATGCCTTTTGAAGTGTCAGAAGAGGTATTCTATCCCATTCCTCCTGAACAGCTTTCCAGAGTCCTGTAAGGGTTTTGGGACGATGTTTGGATAATGCAGATTTTAAAAGTCAGAAAGCACAAAAATCCATAGGTGATACATCGGGAGATTTAGTAGGGATATCAGTGAAGGGTATGGCCTTGATACCAGTTTTTTGTTCCATTTCTTTTAGGAAATTTACGGTGGATTTTGATGTGTGACTGCTAGCTTTGTCCTGATGGAGTCTCACAGATTGATGGCACTGTGGGTAAAGCGATGGTATTTCATTCAGAAAAATTGGCGATAAAATATGTTCCTGATAGTATTTGGAGTTAATCTTGACATTTTTTTCCACTCTCTTTATTTTTAACTTGCCATTATAAGAAAAACCAGCAACAATCATGAATCCCTTAGAAAACCTTTCTTTCGAATCTTTGAACCATGTACTTAAATTTTTTTCTCCCCTTTTATGATAATAAATGGATTTTTTTTGTTGCAATCATTTAAATACACCCATGATTCATCTATTGTGACAATTGTTTTCCATTTTTCTTTGGATAAGTGTTTCTCATATAGAATTCTGCAGCGTGTCCTGCGTTCAGCGATATGATTTGGAAGAAGACGATGCACATTGCGATTTTTCGCTTTCTTAAGATTTAAATCAACGTTTATTATTTTGTTTACAGTGGACACCGAGCATTTTAATGATTTTGCAACTGTCCTTTGACTAGGGGGATTTTCTTTTAACATTAAACAACGTTCCTTTGCAATAGTCGAAGATGTCCGTTTTTTCCTTGGATACTTGTTTGGAATTTTTGTCCCACTTGAGACTCCAATTTGACGTTTTTTTCCTTTGTTGACGATATTACCTATCGACGCTTTAGATATCACAAAACTATGACTCTCACATCGTTTTTGGATAACGGAGTATGCATATTTCTCTTCGGAAAGAGCATAAATGTAGCCTTCGAACCACTGCTTTGTTAAAAACGCCATTTTGAATAAAAAGAAAACTTTCAAGCTGCAGACGATAATTTTGACTTTTAAAAACGTAGTACAATCGCAATTATTTCTTTTACAGAAAAAGATTTTTTATTACCGCTTACCAAAATCGTCTAAAAAATGTGCGAACAGCCTCTGTATATATATATATATATATATATATATATATATATATAGTAACATTTAATAGTTTTATCTAATTTTTGTAAAAAATATGCCGATCTTGAAAATAGAGTGATAACTTCACATTAAGATATTTACTCCTAATTAAGTGCATGATCAGTAAAATTAGCAAAAATCATTTGCTTCAAAACTGTAATAGAATTCATCACAGAAAAAAAACTGATATTTATCTTGATGAATTCGTATGCACAAACATAAACATATGTCTACCATTAAAAGAAATAGTCCATATCATTGCATACAATTTTGATATATGCAAGCTTTAATTATCTGCTGAATAGCAGCAAGTAGTAAAGATAAAAAATTATCCCAGAATCGTAACTTCAAATAATATTGCATACATGTATTCTATAAAAAAAGGTCAGATATAAATGTTTTAACACAAGAAAAAATAAAATTTGTAACAGAGGAATCTTTTTAAAGAATTTGTAAACAGAGTACATGCAAAAATCTTGTCAGCGTATATAACAATATGAAATTAAAAACTAAGGGTAAAAATATCGTAAAAAGAAAATCTCGTAAGAATGTTCACAAGTATATTCTTATACATGTATTCTCATTTTGTAAGAAATTTTATTAAAATTAAACAGCATATTCATTACAGTGAGTGGAAGAATTTTTGACACAGAAGTCTCTTATTAAACTAATTTTTCAAACAAAGTTACAATGCTGATGCTTTAAAATCGTGTTGCGGTTAGCGTGTGAGATAAAATAATAACAATAAAAATTGCTACATTGTCTAGTTATTTACAGATGTATTATTTTTTCCTTTTGTATTCCATACATTGATGAACTAAAAAAAGATATAGCGTGAAAAAATAATTTTTTTTTTAAGTGAGTCTTAAATTGAAGCAAAAAATAAAATTAACCATCACATGACGACTGTTATACCATGTAGGATGTAGTACGTTTTGTTGTTTTAAGAAAAGTGACACGAAACTTTTTCGTACCAAAAGTAGCAAGTTATGCTGTCATATTTTTAGCCTTCTGTTGAATAATTTAGCGAAATGTTTGTACAAACATTTAAATAATGGTAAGAAATAAATTACCCATAAACGGTAGTTTTTTATTTCAGTCTGTAGATTGACCATTCATGTCATGAAAATAATGAAATATTTCATTTCATTTGAAACGTTTTGAACCACAGTTAAAAGATTAGAAACACCTATTCATAATTTAATTTTGATGGCAGTATTGCATGTTTACCTTCTATTACTTGAATGGGGCTATTTTCTAAATTATGGAATAATTGTGTGTTCCTCCTTCCTCTTAAAACATTCACATATCTCTATATACCACAAAGGCGGTGAATAATATAAAGTAAAAAGAAAGTATGTATATAAATATGCACATGTATATGTATATATATATATGTGTATATATATGTATATATATATATATATATATATATATATATATATATATATATATATATATATATATATATATATATATATATATATATATATATATATATATATATATATATATATATATGTATATATATATATATATATATATATATATATATATATATATACATATATATTTGTAATATAATTTAAATATAAAAGGTAAATTTTTCTTATTTCATTGTTTTGCATACAGAGCTATTAGCATTAAAAAATATTCAAGAAACACACCCATGAAAACTGGTGCGTAAAAACAAATAATATATTTTTCATTACTATATCGGGCCACAGTTTTAAAAAACTTATTTGTTTTAATTCTTTTTGGCATGAAAATTCAACGAGCCTAATTTATTTATTGCATTTCCTTTACATATGATTTGAAAAAAAAATTAAAAGTTCAAAACTTTCTGCTAGTCATTTCCTCGATGATATGTTGATAAATTTAGTCTTCCTGCGTAATAACTTTTTTTTAAAAAACTGGATATGGGATTGAAACTCACTCGTCAAAAGATAGGATTCACTCTTAAATAGCTTTCTAGTTAGACATGAAAAAGCTTGAATAAGGGCTTGAAAGATTTCACCATAAAAGAATCCGAGCTACAAACCTTCTATGCAGCAAACTTGGTTTACAGTGCTGACAAACATCACCTAGCTATCCCCTATTCTCTACTGCTGGGAAAACTTTGTGATTATCGCTCGAAGAATCATCACTGTTTTTCGAAGCAAGTACATGTTATTTTTCTCTTTATGACTTAGCCATATGAGATCCAGATCACACATGACGATGGGTATATAGTTCTTGCGTCTCCAGGGTATTTGTCCAATGCCTACAGTAATATCACTATATAACAAACCCCCTTTTCCCAACTCTATAATTCTCTTAAGGCATCTTCTTAAAAACTCTGATAACTTTTCATTATTGTTCTTACGTTGGCTCGTTTTCAGAAAAAAATCGTGTTTGTAACTGTCCATAGCAGAGCAATATCGTACACTAAATTCCCCGACACACTGTTTGTGATTTGCTGTTTGAGAAAATTAATAACTCCCAGGTCTCATTGCAGTCTGCAATGAGTTTAAATCATGTTTGAATCATTTTAATCATTTGCATTTATTATAAGAAACTATCTGTCATGTCAATCTAACAAATCTTTCTTTGTGTTGCTATTTCAATGAATAACAGCTTATAAACATTAGTAATGAAATATATAACAATATTGTTGTTGGAGACTTATTTGTGAATTTGAGTGGAATGAAAAAAATATTTCCATTCTTAAAATAGAATTTTTTTTCGTTTAGTTGTTTTTTTAACGTTTACAGTCTTAGAAAACTATAATTATCTGGTTTAAAATGAATAATATAATTTTGTGTTATTATTAGAATTTATGAAATTGCTCTAGGTACTGTCTACAAAACTCAGATTTCCATTTTTAAAACGCTTTAGATAAAAGAAATCGCAATTATAATATGTTTGGTCATTATATGAGTGTTATTTTTCCTTATTTTGGAAAACTCGGTAACAAATTATTATAATGAGTCCTTGTTCATCTTTTCAGTAATGAACATAGCTTCAACTAATTACTCAAACTGCTATTCTTTTTAAAATACTTAAATAAAAGGAAACGTGTAATAAAAACTGTTTTGCTTTGCTTGAGTTAATAACAAACAGAATATTAGTGATTGCTTTAATTTGAGTGGTTTAAACTTAGCAATTACCTTGTGTTTACGGCCTATTTAACTGCATTTTCCCAATATATATTGATCTCAACTGATAAAATTGAAATCGAAGGAAATAAAATATTTTGTAAAAGTAAGGAAAGAGCGATAAAAAAAGTTGTGGTTCCCTGGTTATCGATAAATCGATTACAAAACGTGGAGTAACCTTTTGATGTTACTCCGAGTTGAAATTAATCAAGGCAAAACTTCATTCTACTTGTCAGTATGAAGAAAGTATCATTCACTATAAATCACCGAAGTTAGATAACATCGATTTTGATTCATTTGTTGTGCTTAGTTTATCTCGGAATATTTGTTTCTAAAATTTTCATTTCTGATTTCAAAACAGTGTGTCTCAATGTTTCAGAAAACTTCCCTTTACTTAAATTTATTATCCTTTTACACTTGATAAAATCAATGATATTTTAATATATATGAATTCCAATATATCAATACTTTATAAAATAGAATTACCGAAGCTTTAAATGTGATTCACGAAATATAAAATTATAAAGATGCAGCATTTGTTGGATAACACTTATTTCGAAATGTAAGATATATAATTTTTAATTACATCAGAATTCGAATAAACCGCGTTAATGCCTGTGGTAACAACAGTAAATTAAGTTTTTTAGGGTTACTTTATTCTCAAAAAATTATTTATAATAATACAGAATGACTCTAGGAGCATTTAGATTTTCTACGAAATAAATAATATTAAATTTATATATTCTGATTTACGTAGTTTTTTCGCTAATCATTTTCCTCTGAAATGTACACAATCATTTTTTTAACTAATAGATGCATTATTTGGTTCTTATTATACATAGACACTTTAAATCAGAATCGCTTATGCCATTATTTGTACAATAATTTCATACATATTATTATGCGTATTATTTACAATCATCAGATTAATTTTGTTATATTTAAAATTCATTAATATCTATAGTAAAGTCTAAAGGAATTTTATAAAATTTCCTATTGCTTACTTTGGCTAGACTATTATTCCATAATTTTTTTACTATAAAAATCAAGTATTCATAGATAACATAGATCTCTTAAATTTAGCTATATTAGTTAACACTAGAACCGCGGGACTTTCGATATACCTAGAACCGCGGAGCGGGTCATTTTGACCCTAGATTGTAAACTTATAAAATATGCACAAACGCTTAATTTATTTTACTAAAACATTTTATTTTTTAAATAATAATCAATTTTCTCAGAATTTACATTAAATAATTTATATAAATCAAGAGAAATTAACTTAATTTTTACAAAATCGTATTATTTAAAATTTTATGTCTTTGAGTATAATAACAGGTCTCTTTAAAACAATATGGCATAAATTTCCTAATTTCAATCGAAAAACAGAGTATTTCTTTTTAATATGTTTAGACAATTTCAAAAAATTTAAAATTAAAATTTTTATCAGTTACTAAAAATTTTATCAGTACTTAGTTTTACAGATTATAAAATCCAATTTATTGTATGCATTTTGTACAAAACTGATTAATAAGTTTTGTACATTTTCCACAGATGGGTGCTTTACATTTTGAACAGATATCTAGAGTTTTATTTTCACATTTCGAAATGTGGCATCGGACTCGTTTACGCTTAATTTTTGGTTGTCCGTCGTTTTCAATGGTTGCTTCAGATGCTCTTTTTGACACCTTTTTATGTCGGAAGAGAACAAACTTTTCTCGCAAGTCTTCAACCAAGTCTTGAATGAATTCTCGTCTACTAATAGATTTTCCAGTTACAGCTTTATATAAAACCCAGCCATTGATTGCAGCAAGGTCCAAAATATTACAAAAAAACCTGCACCGGCCACCTACGTAAAGCAGACTTGACTGTAAATTTCCTTGCCATTTGTTCAATCACGTCCACACCGTATTTAGTTGCGTTGTAGAAAACGATTGTATCAGGTACTTTTTTTGGGTTATCTGCAATTTCTAAGTTTGAATGGAGACTACTTAGCAACAAAACGTTTTTATCTTTTTTACCTAATAAACAGTTAGACTCATGTCTTTATGAGTTAGTACCGTAGTCGAATACAATGTGGATTTTAAAATTTTTACAGAGACTAGTATTTTTCTTCTTGAGCATTTTACAGTTCCTACAAGGCTGGTGTTTTTGGATTTCAATGCCTCTGCAAGCTTCAGTGTTGTTAAAAAGTTGATGAGCTTCATCTTCAGCACATTTCTTTATGTGTTTCAATATCCATTCATCTATAAAAAGTCTTTAGCGACAATATCAATCAAATGTAATGTTTGTTGTTTCTAAGCCCTTTGGTCTAGAAAATGCTAAACCAGGTTGTTTGAGAATCTAGTATTTAATGATGAGCCATTGTGAATATGGTTTTGCAAGAAATATTTAAAGGAGGTTTAACGTTTATGACAACTAGAAAATTCCCACCAAACACTGTTCATTCAATATAAAAAAACATGTTTTTCAGATCTTATTAAAACACTATTTCGCATACTCAAAAGTCATCACATGTGTCAATCCTTTCTATGAGACCATTATGCTGAGATTAAAACACATTGTAAAAATACACCATTCTGCTAACAAATTGTTCCTGAATGAGTGAAATGTAATGAACATTTATATTATGTCATATAATATTATTTAATGTGTAAAGATAAATATTACTCACTTTCAAATAAATTTATCTCTTTCAAAATAATCGCCAAAGGTGTCTATACAATTTTTCCAACGTTTCTCCAAGTCATCGAAACACTGTTTATAAGCATTGGAACTAACCGTTTGCAAAATACGCGTTGCATTTCTTTTGATATCCGAGACTTTTTCAAATCGCTGTCCTTTCATGGATTTTGCATTTTTTTATTACAAAAGATTTATTCATCACGAATTTGTTTCTAAAAACCAAAGAATTAATCAGTATTTTTACAAGGAGGTGCTTTTTCGATAAAGAAACAGGATAAGGCGAGTTAGGAAGGAATTGTTTGATTCTGGGCAATGATTCTTTTACACGATAATGCTAGGCCTCATACAACAATTTCTGTACAACAATATCTTGTTAAGCATTCAATTACAGAGATAAATCACCCACCCTATTCCCCCGACTTATCGCCAGCTGATTTTTCCTTTTTCTGAAGCTTAAGATGGCCACGAAAGGACAGAGATTCGAAAACGTCTCGGAAATTAAATAAAATGTTACGCGTATTTTGCGAACGGTTAGTTCCAACGCCTATAAACAGTGTTTCGATGACTTCGAGAAACGTTGGAAAAATTGTATAGACTCCTTTGGTGATTATTTTGAAGGAGATAAATTTTTTGAAGGTGAGTAATATTTTTCTTATTTATAAAAAAATTATCCGGTTACTTTATGGCGCACCTTCTATATATATATATAAATATATATATATATATATATATATATATATATATATATATATATATATATATATATATATATATATATATATATATATATATATATGTGTGGGGGGGGGGTGAGTGTGTCGGTGTGTATTTGTTTCTGAAACAACACTTTCTTTTTAAAATAACTCGTTTGAAATATTATACAAATAATTCTTTCTGGATCACTTTGTATTATCACTTTTTCCAGAAACACAAAGATTTATATTTCATGAAACTTGAAAAATAAATTATGAATAAATGGTGAAACTTTTGGCTTTCCCAGGAAAAAGTTTTGTGGATGGAACTGCCAGTTTTATTTACCTATTAGCATCCCCTTTATTCATATCAAATATTAAAATCTTTTATTTTTACTTAATTCTCGTTAATATTAAAGATAATACATTTATAAAGAATTTACATTTATAATATTACGTTTTTGTTTTAATGTTTGTCAGATTTATTTGTTAATTGTGATATATTAATCTTATATCTGAGTCCGCTTGCTAAGTTGCTAATTTTCTATTCTTTTTTCTAACAATTTTAATGAAATTTAAGATTTCTTATAGCCGTTTTATTACGTTTGTATTGTAAAATACTCAATAGATATTATTTTGTGTAAAGCGATAAATTTCGAATATTTTAGGATGGAATTCAAGAAATAGAGTTTTGGGGCATGTTATTTGAAACATAGCGTATGCGAGCAATATATGTCCTTTAAATGGAATTGCTTCACATCTTTGAATTCAACGTTGATGAATAGTAGTTATTATGAAATTATCATTAATATATCATATATATCTTTATAATCGTTATCTTAATGATATATATCATTAAGATAACTATCGTTATTCATTATTAAACTATCAATTAAGTCTCAAACGGTTATAATAGTTATCCATTATACACCGTATATTGCTAATTTAAACGCCTCATTTGATTGAATATGAAATTTTCATTATGACTGAGTTGAATATTTTCGAATGTAAACTTCTTAACGAAACAAAAATCTTTTTATCTCTCTCTCTTAAACATTCCCTTCCATATTTTCTGTGGCGGAATATTAATGTTCATTTCACTACACATTTCCTTTACTCTAAAATTTAAACCGAAAATTATGGTCGATAGGAAATCTATTTATCAAGAAATTGCCCATGAGAAGTTTTGGGGGTCACTATTGACAACTCAGCTGCTTCGTGACTTGCCCAGAGCTGTGGGAGTCCCTTGTTTCTGTGTTTTCACAGGGAAAGACATCTAAAATAGTCCATACAGCATTGGAGTAGCGGATTATCTGATTTGTCCTCTTTGCGGCCTGTCTAATATGTCTGGAGACCATCTAAAAGTTTTCCTTGATCTTAATAACATTGGAACGGATTGTGCTGCTAATTTTGATTGTTTTTTTTTTCTTGTTGTTGTTCTTGTTGTTGTCTCAAGACCCTATTGGGCACCTCTAATGACGAGTCAGCTGCTTCGTGACTTGCCCAGAGCTCTGGTAGTTGCTTGCTTCAGTGTTTTCTCAGGGAAAAACTTCCAAAATTTTATCTATACAGCACTGGAGTAGCGTATTATCTGATTTGTCCTCTTTACGGTCTGTCTAATATGTCTGGAGACCATCTTAAAGTTTGCCTTGATCTTAATAACGTTGGAGTGGATTGTGCTGCTAATTTTGATTGATTTTTTGCTGTTCTTGTTATGTTGTTCTTGTTATTCTCTCAAGACCCTATTGGGCAGCTAGACTTGGACTCAGATTAAAAACACCGAGATCTGCCGTTGGGGAAAGTAACCAAACTCTGATATCTTACTCCCAACAAGCTATTTTTATGCTCTTTCCATCTGGAATACCTGAATTTCAACTGTTTTAATCTTACTTTTATGATATTATTCACCTGCTAAACATCTTAACTATAATGCAATAAGGAAATTACATTTGTTCAACTTTTGTTTATTTATTCCGTTTTGTAATTTCCCCATATAGGCAGATTTCCAGATGTAAACCTACGCATAAAGATTGTTTATACCTTATGCATTTCATGCGCAAGCTGTTTATCTTTTTCTATTTTGGACAAAATTTAACAAAAAACTGAATGAGATTTCGAGAAATGATTGTTCAATTTAAAATAGCTCCAAAAATCTGCTTTTAATAGATATTCTGGAGATAAATAATTCAGTCCTTCTGTAATCTTACAAATTCACCACAGTAATGAAAATAGATTTTAAATCTTAAAGCAAAAATAACGTTTAGGTGTAATTCAAGACATTTATAGATGAAATTTTATTTGAATCTCTTTAAGAATGAAAATATAATTGAAAAATTGTATACCATGACAAAATGATATTTTACATGCGTACAAATATATACTTGCTGAAAGTAATTCCGTTTTAGATTTATGTGTTCGCAGTTTAGGAACCTAAATACGACGATCAATATATGTTAACAATAGAATATTCAAAGACAATAACACTTCGTTCGGTATCGCCATTTAGAATACAACGGAAGACATTCTAGATAAAATTTGAAAAATGATCTTGGGCATATTGTGTTGTGCAACAGCTATTGATAAAAGTTAAAATTTCGATACGTTTCGGAGAGGGCGATAAATTTTCATAAGGTGTCACAGGAGAATGCATATCAACGCAAGGTTAGAGAGATATATAAGGGGGAGAAAAGGAAAATATCCAAGCGAAGATAATTCTGCAAAAAAATACCGGGAAAGCGCTACTTCGATAGATACTTGAAACAATTTTCTTTCAATACATCAAAAATCAGCAAATATACGTAAGAAACCATAGTGGATTTTTTATTCTTATTAATATGGAAAATATTTTTGAGGAGGTTTTGTCATCTAATTAGTTCCCGGACCAAAATATGTAACGGATATGCGTCCCGCAAAAGACTACGGTCTGTTATTGTTATAGCTAGAGATGCTGTATTGAATAAAACGGATGATTGTTTGTTGTTTGTTTTTAATGTACTGGAATTGGATAGAAATACGGCTATGAGGGCAGAATGTGGTGATATTTGTGAGGTCAAAATTGCAATCAGTGAAAAAGAGAATTCAGATCGTTACAGTTTATGTTTTATGTAATAATAATATGAATGTTATCAGATTGTTTCGCTGCCTTACTCGTATTTGCTTATTTGTGCACCCAGTGTATCTGATGTGATTGAACAATTATTTTAAAATGTGTGGGTATATTCTGATAATTTTCGATAAATATTTTAATTTGGATTTAAGAGAGAAGTTAAACTAAGTGATTTTGGTCTTCATGGAGAAGAGGTATGGATTGCAGTTCAAATCTAACCCCTGTCTATAAAGCACTCGTGGTGGTTCGTCTATCGATATGGTCTCTCAACATATTGGGAAGGCTTCAATATACTATAATAGCTATTTCAGTTAACTTGAGACTATTTTGAGCATACATGAAAATGATTGTAAATGATCATTGGAATTAATAAAAAATGCATGTTTTAATTCAACTACTTATAAAACCCAGTTTGAATACCTGTTCATATCTTCTCAGTATGACAAGAACAGTTAAAGTGGGATGAGGGGTTCGATCAAAAGAAAGGATTTTTATTGGAAATTCTCCGCAAAAACATGCTCCATGCATGACGATTCTATATCTAAGAAAGAAGTGGTGTGCAATTTCTTATTTGCTGCTTAACATAATTTTTTCCAACATGTATATCAAGTCTACATTAAAATACATGTATACAAAATCAAAGTTCTATACATCTTCCAACCAGATTCTTGATAATGTATAGGTTTGACACTATAAAAATGCCTGCTGTCATATTGACGATTTCGGATATACTATTGAGCACTATGTCTGTATTTATGTCCTCGGGCTTCTGAAATTTTATGAATTTTGCTAATTTTATGCGAAATATGTACACACATTTACAAAATTATATTCGACAGTAAAGAGGGTTAGAAAATGTGTTCCATACCTCCTAAGACTGAAAGCCGTCCGTTTGATGGCAATATAGAAAACATGCAGAAAGCTTTCAAATAATACCGGAAAATGTTAGTTTATTTTCATATCTCCACCTTTTTGCAAGGAGAACACAGATTACTCTTCGGAAATATTAGTGTTGAAAATATGCACTGCACAAACCATGCATATAATTTTACGGATAAACCATACCAGGTTGTCAGCTCGGCATACCTGCATAAAAATATATCCAAATATGTGATAATTTATTATATACTGGTCTGAAATAGTTCAAAATTTAGAGTATTTAACCATTTTAAAAAATTATATGTTTTATATTCTTGATTTTATTTCAACCGTCAAATTGACGGCGTTCAGTCTTGTTAGTAAGAAAAATTCCTATCTTTCTACTGTTGATAAGAGACAAACAATGTCGCTCTTGCAGTCAATTTCATTCGACTTGAGATGCAGCAGTACTAGTACTTATGATAATACAAATAATACAAGTAATACGAATCTGTGTTTATGTAACTATACAACTATCATCTTTCAAATCTAACAATACTATATGTTTCTATGTTTATCAACAAAGGTTTAAGCACCACTCTTCTCCTGCAAACTAAATCCTCGGTAAAATAACAGCTGAATCGAGGCGTTGTAGCGTTAAACACAGAAAAACATGTAGAAAAACCTTAGAAATATAGAAAAGCCTTTGTAATAAAAGAAAATGTAAAATACATACTTGTGCTGCCAATCGTATTAAAGTTTACTGCTGGAAAACTGTTAAGAAATGTCACATATAGGGTAGAAGGCATGGCGAGAATATAAGACAATCCATAAATGAAGAATAAATAAATAAATAAATTGAAAATGATACCTTACTAACTCTTGATAAATTGCTGGTGAAAACAGATAAAATTATATTTATACTTTTAACGATAAATCGTGGGCATTACGTGATCTTGTTATATCATCACTCTCAGATTATAATTAAATTCTCCCTTGCTTTAGCCGAACGACGGGATTATTATAATGTTAGAGAGACGCATGTGTTCATCTTGTAGATTCAGAAACCTCGTTTAAAAAAAATAAAGATTATTTAATGAGGAATTTTTAAAAACGTAAAGGATGAATGAGTATTTTAAAATATGTTTACGTGCATGTTAATGCAATAAGAACGTAGTTCCCTAGAGCATAAAATTTAGATGTCAAAAAATGAAAGAAAATTTAATCACGGTACCCGTGCTGGTAATATTAAAATTTGTATTTAATGAACTTTATTCAAAACCTTGCATTTTTAAGTATTTTTACTATGCAAAAAACAGAGCAAAAACTTAGTAAAAACACAGATATCATTTACACGTTTCATAATGGGCAGTTTAAAAAATTACAGTAAATTATTAGATAGAAAACATACAAGGTCATTTTATTTGTGGTTTTATTTTCTAGAGCTCGACTCCTTAACAATCCGGAGTAGAATGATGTAACTCCCTGCGGGATATATTAACAAGCCCCACGTAAACCATAAAGTTATACAAGAAACAATATAACTAGGTAAACTAATTCTGCAACCGTAATCAACTGTTGCATATTGTTTAGTTTTAAATGAGCGCATTTGTTGAACGTGGTTCATATGTAAATATGCTCTTGTAATGCATTTATTTTATGTTACATCTGAGTACATTAAGCAGAATAGTATGGGTATAACGATTTGAAGTAACAATCCTGGAAATGTGTCACAGAATGTTTAGGTGTTCTACCTTTAATAGTCAGTACAAGTGCTATAAATGTTTAGAGTCAGTAATAAAGACTGCATTTTATCATTTTCCAGTCATTATTTAGGCTTGGAGTTATATAGAGGCTCATTCTAGGGAGAAAAATACTGACAAAAAAGTTTGGTGCATGATACGGATACATTTAAGTGTCAGAAATATAATATATAAATAATTCATAATAAAATTTATAGTTCAATAAAAATTTATGGAGATATTAAAAAAATAAATAAATATGAATGTTATTTATATTGTGCAAAATGCAAAATTTCACATATTTTAAATTCTATTTACAGAAAAACATTCATTCATAAAAGAGGAAATATTATTTATAAGAGAAAAGAAAAGTCATCAAGCTGTTTTTATACCATAAAATGTTATGATACGATGTTGATGAAAAATAAACTAAATTATATTTGGAGTTATTTCGGCAGAATAAAGTAAAACAACTCATAAATATTGCACGGAATTCGAAGCATGATTTATTACAGAAACTCTCATGCTGCGTAGCAAATCAGGAAAGAAAACCGTTTTTTCCCCGCTCGCGTCCTCATAAGAAATTCAGCGTCATTTCTCTTAAACTGAATTGTTGTAGTTAAACATTTATTCCTTCCGAATTTCTTTCCAAAGTGCAAATTTAAATGGTCTGAGCAGAACATTTTCGACATTTGAATAATGACGGCGAGCATTTCTGTTATCACTCTCCTATAAAACCCGCGGGAAATGCCAGAATCGCATTTACTGATTCGGCTTTGATATTTTCACTCTTATCAACATCTCGTGAAGCGGGTGTTAGCTCTAGTTCCGGAACATTTGATACGGGACGTTCTCTTTTTTTCTTTTCCTTGTTTCCGCGAACATTAAGTAGATAATTTTTTGAAAGTATAATATAGATTGCAATGAGATTGAATATCGAACGGAAAAAAAGTTCGATTTAGAATCCGGAGTATTGCATAATGTATTCTGCTAGATATTTTTGAAAAATCTTATTCCATACATTAAGAATTCAGAAAAAAGAAATGTATATATATATATGTGTGTGTACCATTTACACACGACACAAAAATAGATGTTCAGAGCATGGCAATCAGAAATACATGCGTACTTATTTCTTTAATATAGTAATTCAACGTATTATTCATATTATAAAATACAGGGGGATTTTTTTTTAACTGACACTACTCAGAGCCATCTGTATCGCGATCTATCAGCCGGAATTCCACCAAAATTGATAGAGGAACTAAGGAGGGCATAAGAAAGAGTTTCCATGAAAAAAAGTTAGTTTTAAATGTCACCGATAGGGGACGATTTGGCGCTGTTATTGACTGCGCTCCAATAATTTGCATAAAAGACAAGTAAAAATCAGATTACACATTTATGACTATGCAGTCGACACCAGCGCCGGTATTTAGGGCTATAATGATAAGGGATGAAAAGTTGTAAGCAGGCAAATAAATAACAAATAAAATTCCCCGCAACAGCACTTTATGCAGCAAATTCATTATCGATGACTTTTGGAATTTTTTTCACGGAAACTATTTTCTATGTCGTACTTAGTCTCTCTATCAATTTTGGTGGAATTCCGGCTGATAGATAGCGCTACAGATGACTCTGAGTAGTGTCAGTTTAAAAAAAAATATTTTTGTAAATAAACAAACTTATAAGATTATTAATTTTTAAGTTAACGTTTGTTGTATACAATAACTAAAGCAATCTACATTAAAATTGATGATTTTACTTGTTTTTGTGATTAATAATAAACATAACTTAATGTGTGGAAGCAAATTTAGTGATCATAATATCAGCGAATATTTTCCATATTATTAACTGAAAGCCTTAAATTACTAATCAGAAATTAAATTTAATTCATAAAATTAGCTGGTTTTGTGAAAGAAACCCGTTTCGATGCTTGATTTAGTGAAAGATCATTTAACTAAATTAATCATTTTCGCACAAGAACTTCAGTAGCAAACGTTGTAAACGTTACTTTCCAAAGGTTCACCATTTAAGAAAGTTTACTCGACACTTTACCGATAATGATTTTCTTATTTACTGATTATTTCACAGATCTGACAACTAGTGTCTTCACGAGCTATGGCGGATATGTTATCTTGAATTATAAAGGTACACATTAGAAAATCCAGTGGACACGCGCTACCCTTGTTAAAAGGGCTCTTCACTTGCATGCCCATAATGAGGTTCAATGACGAGAGAGAGGAAAAGTATGAACTAGGTGGTCTATTCAACTGATAGATGGCATTCATATGTTGTTGCTAAATTAATTTTAGTTTGTACTATTTAGTATTTTTGATAACTCAGAAAGTGTATTTCAGTGTTGTTTTTGAAATGTAACCAATAGATTTGTGATCCTGTTTTTAACCTGGGCCAGTGATGTCAATGGGCGATATAAAACAGTGATGGCAGAAAGAGCTCTTCGGGTGAAGGAAATTAATTTAAACTTTATTAACACTGCAGGTCATAGCAGGGAGGAGCAAGTAGATCCCAACGTTCTATTTGAAAGTTAAAGAACTTCCCTGTGCTTTAAAATTTTACTGGTAGTGAATTCGTCACCAATAAGTAGATCAACGTTTACTGGTCCTGCAAAATTAACACAGGTTGCATGAATTACTGGTCATTTCACTATGCCAGAATAATATTCAAAATTAAGTGATGCAATCTTTGAGAACATTTTTAGCTGATGAATATTTATTTTACGCAAAATTTTTATTTCGAAGTCTTTTTACGGTCTCGGACTTGAATTAAAATCTTTGAATAAGTATAACTTCTTTTAGAAAATACTTCCCATATTAAACCTGCGTTGCCATGTCTGAAACAAATGTACGTTGCCAAATTAAGAGAAATAAAATTTTGAATATATTAGAAAACCAAATAATTTCATATTAAAATAAATTTCTAACTCATTATGGGCGAAAATAGGAGTCTTAACACATTCCAGTTTTATACCTTAGAGTATTTACGCATGTAGAAAATTTTTCAAGAACAATTTTTAGAAAACTGATACATTGCTTTTAGATACATGAATATACATACTTGCGGAAAGAGGAATGTTCTGTTTATTGTGCTATTTGTTTGTGTATTTTGCTTTAATTGTGTTCTACGCTAGGGAGTTATAAAATCAAACACGAACTTCTAGAAAATTTGAACTACTGTACTCATAAATAGTGTAAGTATGTCTTTATTTCACCGAAAACTGCAGAATATTTCATTTTATTTATTCATGGATGCTTCCATTTTAGTGATTTAGTGCAATATCCAGTAAATAATCTTATTAGTGTTCATTATTTTCCCGAAAATTTATATTTACAGAGTTCATTTCACAATATTTTCTTTATCCTACACAGATTCGTTAATTGATCTAGGCTTGTGTTAGTTTAGAAATGAGAAGTTGTATGGAAATACACTGGCATGCTAAACCTTAGGACAGTATGTTTTTTCTGCATTTTCTTCGCGATGGAGCTACCAGAATAAATTAAATTCAGACCAACGAGACCTCAATATATACCCTACTGTTGAATGTGGTGAATGAAATAACACACGTGCAAAAAATAATACTAACCTTAATTCGGAGAATTTATTATGAAACAGTTAGAAAGCATTATACATCATCGAACACTTTATTTGTAACAGATGGAATGAATCAAAGGGTGATGTTTAGTAGGGAATATGATGTCCTATGACTGCTATGGTTGCTCTATAGCGTCCAACCATGCTTAAAATGATGCTTTGGTCTATGACCTGTTGGGATAAGATTATCCACTCTTCTTTTCCGTTCATGGGCATTTTGAAGTGGACATATGAGTGCCGCAAGACGTCCTACCAGAGCGTCCCACACAGGTTCTATTGGATTCATTCCTGGGGACTTCGCAGACCAATCTATATTAGGGATATCCTCATTTTCCAACAGTTCATTCACACCACTTTCAGGATGATGTCTGGCAATATCTTACATAAAAAGGAACTGAGAACCAATGACACCTCGGATAAGAATTACGTGAGAAATGATTACATCAATGGTGTAGCGGCTTCGTGTTACTGAACCACGTGCGAAAATGTGGAGCCCACTTAGCATGATTCCTACCCAGATACTGGCACCTTCACCTACATACCGCTCTCTCTCGGTAATTTTTGGAGGATACCGTGTTCCCGCCTCTCTCTAGAATTGCTATGTAGACTGAAGCGACTCTCATCAGTTAAAAGTACAGTGCTTCATTGCTGAACACTCTAATCTTTGCGGTCCTTACACCATTTTAGACAGTATCTCCGATGTGCAGGCATTGGATGGATACACGGTCTGGCCGTCGGGTGAATAGACTACTTTATGCACACGTCCAGCCACCGTGAACCATGACACTTGGCCATCTGCAATTTATTTGGAATATTGCCTGCCATCTGCCGCCTGTCTCTTGTGGTCTGTAGGATGATATATTGGTCATCCCTTGGTGTCATTTTCTTTGATCAAGTTCGTACCATCACCGATCTTTCAAATAGCTGTCCCTTTTCCTTTGAAGGTATTTCACACACGTGAAACAATGCTATGGGCGATACACACACTTCATCTCGACTCTTCCCCCTACATCCTTTTTGAAATTTACGAAATATTCTACTACGCGTAAAATCAACTGATTGTATCCTACTAGACATTTGTGTTATCTGTAGCGCAACTAGAATTCACATTCATTTATTACAACGGCTAGCATACTAAAGTTCTATTTCGAAGCGTTTCACGGAAAAGGTGCTTTTACCAAGTTCAGCCCTGTCACGTGCAGTTGCAACTTGACTATCTGGAATTTTACATATATGTCATCTTTATAGTGATCAGGTATCCTTATGTAAATCGCTTCTAGCTTTTGCCTTTCAATTTTATTTTTTAAACAGAAAATTTTCTATCACACAAAAACATATATTCGTAGGGTAAGTATTTCGAATATGAGACAACTTTTTAATTTTCATATATAACTAGGAAAGTAAGTGAGGAATTATAATACCAACTTGATATACTTTTAATACTTATAATAATTTTACTACATATAACAATGACAGAAAATCGAAAATAACCTTATGATTTCTTGTATGAAATTATAAACACAAGTGTTCCATTTTTGGGGTCTGAAAAAAGTAGTTCTAATATGAGAACCCCATTCTACAACTCTAAAAATGAATTAGAAATACTGAAAAGTTTGTAAAAATAAAACTGTACACAATAATTAGATAACAGTTACCTATATACACCAATAGGTGAAAAAGAAAAGATACATAATAGAGGGATAATTTTTCTCGTTTACCTTTAATCACTGAACATCATAAATTTATTTTAATATCAATTCCAATATAGTTTATTTTTTAGAACTGCTTTATACCTTCGACTTATATTGCATATATGAAACTCAAAATATTTCTACATATTACTTATAATTCACAACTCAAATTTATCAAAATATTTTTATAATTTACACTTTATTATATCAAAATATGTTCACAATGACAGATTCTTTACAACAAATTTGGTTCCTTGTATACCACTCATTCACTGTGTACATTTTGCTTAAGATTCAAGGTGTGTTTCTATGTTTGCGTGTGTTTGTGTAGATTTTTGCACAATTGTGCTAAGTTAGGGTCAAAGGAATGCAGGTTCGCATGCATTCCCACAATCTTAACCAAAACTGAAATCTCTAAAAGAAATTTTACAGTGTATAAACAAATTGGTGCATATAGTGCACAGACTGAAACTCTAGGTTGGCAGGGGCTCAAAGGAAGTCTGTAGTCCATCACTGAATCCACAAAAAGGAAAAGGCTTTAACACCCAAGCCAACCAAGAGGAAAAAGTAATCCGTTCACTGATGAATTCTAAATGGGTAAACAAGTGTCAACAAAGAACCGAAAGAAAGGGAAGGTATGGAGAGGCCTTCCCATGGTCCGTCTTTAGTCATTATTTTATTTATGTATTAAATTGATTCAACACCTTGAGTGACTGACACGTAGAAGAGGTGCAAAAAGTTAACAGTCAACTGGGATGACTTCCAAAAAATGTAAGTTGAGTGGTGATAGAACAGAGTCTTCAAGAAGGAGGGAAATTAAAAAGGTAAAATAATTAGAAATGTCATATTCGGTTGTTTACTCAGAAGATCCAGAAGTTCACATATAACAAATTTCTAGTAAAAAGTTTAATCAAGATAGTTTTTTTATTTATATAATTTAATTTAGTTTTAGACTACACACAAAGTTATAATCACCTTAACGTGAAGTCAATTGGTGTTATGCACCAAATAAATAATATCAAAAGAATTGGATCTCTGAGTTTTTGAAGTTTTGTCATTATTGGGAAAATACAACATACATTTCAGCACATTAAACAAACCAAAACATTGTAAAAATGGTAATAAAAATTTCAAGATAATCCAGAAAATGCAGGTGTAGCAAAAGTTCTTTCAACAGTTAATTAAATTTCAATTCGAACAATTGTTAAAATCCAATAGAAAATCAATACAAATCACATTATAGTTTTAATTTCACCTTATCATAATTTTTACTTTTCATCATCTTATCATCATTGACATTCACAATTTTTACAATTTTAATTTTACTTGTAAGTAGTACTAAAACTTTTCTTATCCCCCCCTCCCCAAGAAACTGCTGCATAAACATAAGAAATTTTATTTCAATTTAATTTCATTTTTTGGATGAAAGTGACGTAATCCTGCTGAATATACAATATCGGTGTCTTTCCTGTACATTTATTTGGTCTGTTAATTTCAAAGTTTACGGTAGAAAGTTGACTTAAAATTTTATAAGGGCCTGAATAAGGGGATCTAGTTTTCTTGAATTTAGGTATTTAAATTCCTCGTACATTACTAAGTCTCCAATTTTAAAATTTGATTCTACAAAATGTTTATCATATCTTTGTTTATTAAATTTGTGGTGCTGAATAGTCTTTTGAACTGCAATTTTTCTTGCTTTCTCAACTGGTAGATAATTTAATGAACTTATTGGTGGCAAAGGTGAACCATATGGTTCCAAAAGATAATTTGGTGGAAACCCAGTCACAGAGTGGGGTTGCTTTTTATATTCAGAAGTTACTTGCTCGAAAATTTTTGCCCTGGGAATATTTTTCGAAGAAGAATTTACTTTACATCTCAATTTTGCTACTATGGTTTGATTACATCTTTCATTCTTTCCATTGCATTGAGGTCTATGGGCAGAAGTTAAAAGTTGTTTAATATTATGATGCTTCAAAAATTTCTCAAATCTAGAGGAAGTGAATGCAGCATTTCTATCACTGAGTATCTGTTTACGAACTTTAATATTGAAACTTTTCTTTAAACAATTAGTATATGCCTCACTTCTTACACTCTTGGAAGGAAATGTCCAAATATATCTGATTGCATGATCAATTACCAGATAAAGATATTTTTGTCGAGTTATAATAGTTAAAACCCCCAACACTATCGTTTGAAATTAAGTCGAATGGTTCTTCAGCAATAGGTACCTGCTCCATTAGTCCAAATTTCTTCTCAGTTGATTTTTTCTTTTTCTGACATGTTTCGCAACAACGAACAAAATTTTAAATATCTACAATTATATTTTGCCAATAGTTAATAGGGGAAATTCGCTTTAACCTTTTTTCACACCTGGGGGGCCAAATTTTTCATGTGCTGAGGTTATTATCTTTACTCTTAGTGAAGTCGGAAGTATAATTTTTACTAAGTTTTTCTTTTTCACACTTAAGACTCCATTATATATTTTATATTTTACATTATTTATATTACCATCTAATTGTCCTTGAATAATTTCATCTGTACTTAGGAAATAACAATATTGGGACACAAAGTGACTTAGAGGGTTTCTTGATAACATGTCTGCTTCATAGTTGTTTTTACCTTTAATGTGTATTAGCTCATAGTCATACATAGAGAGTTTCAAAGACAATCTAAACAATCGTACAGTTATTTTTTTTACATTTCTGAGCCATTGCAAGGCAGAGTGATCTGAATGAATTGTGAATTTTGTCCCATGCAAGTAACAGTGGCATTTATTAATGGTATCTATTATTGCTAAACATTAAAGTTATGGCATAGTTCCTTTAGTGTTTTTTAATTTTCTGGAATGAAAAGCGATTGGGTGTAATTGACCACGAGGGTGTTTTTGTTTTAATACAGCAACAACACATTCTTGACTGGCATCGACAAATATATGGCAAGGATAATTCGGGTTAAATAAAGTTAAAATTGGTTTAGAAATTAACTCATCCTTCAGTCTATGATATGAATTTGACATTCCTGGGACCAAACCAATTTTACATCTTTTTTGAGCAATTTATTTAGTGGAAGTCTTAATTTCGCATAATCCTGTATAAATTTTTGATAAATATTAATTGAGCCTAAAAATATTTGCAATTCATTTACATTTCTTGGTGGTAGTAGTTTTTTAATTGTTTCAATGTTAACATTATGGGGTGAGTATTTCCTTGTGAAATTTCATATCCTAAAAATGTTATATCCTTTTTTGCAAATTAACACTTAGATTTGTTTAATTTGATATTTTCTTTCTGTCAGATTTAAAAAATTTTCTTCAAATGTTTTATGTGTTCATTAAAAGTTTTTGAAAAGATTATTATGTCATCAAAGTAGTTCAAGGCATATTTTATTTGATATTTGTTTAGGATTTTCTTATGGCTCTCTGAAATACACTAGGTGCATTTTTCCAACCAAACGGTAGTCTTCGCCAGTCGTAAAGGCTAAAATTTGTTGTGAATGCTAATTTTTCAGTGTCATGTTCGTGAATATCAATTTTCCAATAACCTGAAGTTAAGACTAGTGTCTAAAAAATAATTTGCATGAGGTAGTTGATCTAGCATGTCATCAATACGTGGTTATGGGTTCAAAATCAGTTTTTGTTATGACATTCAATTTTCGGTAATAAATTTTCATAATCTTGTTTTTCCTTCACCTTTCTTATTTTCCAAAGATACTGGGGCACTGTATGGAGAATATGAAGGCTTAATAAATCCTGCATTTAAAAGTTCGTCAATCTGTCGTTTTATTTCATCATTTTCTGTCTGGTATGCATGATATGGCCTTTGCGCTACTGGTAATTCTGAAGTAAAATGTATTTTTAGGGTTCTAATTTAATTTTACTAACATCGTACTTATTTTTTGAAAATATATGTCCGAAACCTTCTAAAATTTTATCTAATTGTGTCCGGTCCTCAGGCATTTGTTCTGGTGCTACAAAATTCAAAACATCACCGGGCTGTTTAAACAGAGTATTCAATGTATCATCGAGGATACCTCATGTCTCCCTACAATTTTTATAATTCCAATCTACATCGTTTACAATTTCAGAAACTTCATTTTTTTTCTTCAGATTGTCTCATATTTTGATTCATGTCATTATTCAGGATTTTACAGATATTCTAAAAAAAAAAGTTCTCATATTTGGGTTCACACAAATTTTATCAACAGTTATGTTATATTGCCCAAAAGAGTGATTATTTCTAAAATTATATTTCTCAATAAATTTTTTATTATTACAACATTTCTATCATTATAAACATTTCTACCATTATAAACATTTCTATTTAACTTTCTAAATTTACACATATTATTATTATAATACAATTTACCTTAATTCAGATTTTCACCATAATTTTTTTAAAATTTTTCTTTGCACATGGAATGCATAAGGATTTAAAAATTTATAATCATCACATAAATTTATCTCATTACAAAATTGGAACACTTTTAATGTTTGAAAATCAATTTCTAACTTAAATAATTAAATATACTTTAAAAATAATAACAAATATGGTAATTCACTGTCTACAATTAATATTTCAATTTCCTTTTTTCCATTGACTATCTTCACTTTTGTCTCTTTACATGTCCATCCGTTTGTTTCAATATTACATTACTCTGTTCTTTTAATTTAATTTTTTTAAAAGTTTACACATTGTAGTTGACAATAAAGTCACTGTGGACCCTGTGTCCAACAAGCACATAATTTGGGAATCACTCCCCTGAGCTTGTATCAGTAGTCAGCTGGAATCTCTATTTGGGTAATCTGCTCTTTGGTAACTGTTGTGGAAACTCCCTCTATTTTGATGCCGTTGGTCGCTTAATCGTTCCCGTCCCTTATGATATGATTCCTTCAATGATGAAAATTCTCTCGTCTGTAAAATTTTGGCTCATTGTTGCTAGTCCACCTCCGTCTGTTTGCCGCATCACTCCATCGTCGCTGATTCGTTGACTCGTTAACACTCTGTTTATTTCTCACAGGGGAACTTAAATATTCCTCTCTTTTTTCATTTTTTCCTGAACTGGCTGTCGGCAGGTGTATCTTCTTGCAATGTCTAGCCACTCTAACGGGTTTCAATTTTTTTGCATGGTGAGGAGCGTCTTCATCTGGGTGGTCAATCAAGATTGAGAATTTCGAGTAGCTCCGTATCTTTTTTTTGGAGCACACTGCCCGATTCTAATTTTTGCTTGTAAAGCATAAAGGGGTCTCCGTTTCCTTTTAACTTCAATTCCCGAAACTCCGTATGTATTTGCTCTTTGCTCTTTGAAAAAATTGATATCAAATGCTTCTTTATTAATCTTCCCTAATACTATGTAGAAATGATCAAATCTTGAATTTCCTCACTGACATAACTCATCAAGTTTCTTTTTTCCATTCGTCATTTAATTCCAATGCGTTGCATCTTTCTTCATATAAGTTGAACCAATGGAGAATATTTTTAATCCTGTTGTTGTCAAAAGTAGGGATTGGTAATTTAATTTCAGTCCTTATTCTCTCCACAAATTTTTTGCTACATCTAGTTTCTGTTTGAGTACTTTCTACACAAATTATTTTTTTTCTTTTCGTCTGTTTCATTCTGTTCTTTTTCGATTTCATTTTGATTTGTTTTCGCTCCATCATAAGCTTCAGTTTGTTGAACATAGCTATTATCCAGGTTCATTTGCTGTATGTTTAAACATTTTCCTGGAGTATATTTCACGATCGTCGATGTCGATTGTTTCTACGAACGCATATTTTTCACCTGAATTGAATCCTCGAATATTAAAAATCTTCGCGCCTTTGCGCTAATCCACAGTTCGGTCAGTTTTTTCATTTCTCCCCGCAAAGTTAGTGAATTACGCGACTCTTGACAAGCGTTGAATCACGCTCGCTATTTTCATAGGATTTCGCAGTCTTTCGTATTCACGCAAGTCCATGGCGTTGTGGAAAGGAAATTTAATGCAGTAAGACATAGATCAATGTCCATTTTTCTGACGTTTATTACTTTGATTCAAGGTGAAACCACTGTCCAGTTAACACCAGCGTCTAGCGCTCACGATTTCCAAAAAAGCGGACCGTCTCACCGCATATCCAATGTCATTGAATTCTCATCCCCTGTCTAACTAACGTACTTCTTTGTTTAAGCTTCTAGAATCCTGCGTGACGTTTGCACACAGATAATGCTTGGCCGGAGTTAGCTTGTCAATCAGCGCGATGCTATTAACAGTTTATATATATATATATATACCAGTATAGTCAATAAGTTCGGTAACTACCCTCCCCCCTCATGCCCGGGTGTTGCGGGAACCGAAATAACGATGAGGTTTGCAAGTCTCGTTATCTGGGTACGCGTGAGACGTCACATGACGCTTTGCACAACTGCTAATGCGCCGCAGCTCACCATTTGGCTGCAGACTGTCAGCCTATGATGTCGATGTCGAAAAATGTCCTTTTTGGAGCAACGTTCCAATATTAAAATTCTGCTACAAATTAGGAGAAACCACTGCAGAAACGTTACGGTTACTGCAAAGAGCGTATCGAGAAGAATCTATGTGCAGATCGAAAGTTTTCAAACGGTACAGCTTGTTTAAAAATGGGAGAGACGCTGTTTCAGATGATCCGCGAAGTGGGTGGCCAGTGACCCCACAAACGGAGGCGAGCATCCAACTGGTAGGAGCAGTGGTTGTTTGGTTGGCGGAAGTTTATTGGCGCAAGGTCCAGAAAGTACAAGATGCGCCAAACACAAGGTAACATCGTCAACAAATGGTATGTACAGGTTCTTCGTCGTCTCCGGGAGGCAATGCGTGGGTAAACGTCCACACGTATGGAAATCCAACATGTGGATGTTGTTGCATGACAATGTCCCGGTGCACCGATCCCTGATGTTGCAAGATGCCCTTGCTAAACACGGCACCACAGTTCTGTCACATACCCCGTATTCCCCAGATCTCGCTCCTTGCGATTTCTACCTGTTCCCGAAGCTGAAAGATCGCATGAAGGGCAAGCGGTTTGCAAATTCCGAAGAAGTGAGGGCAACAGTGACAACCGCTTTACGACAGCTCTCACGCAACGGTTTCCATGACTGTTTTCAGAAGCTGTATCAACGCTGGCAGAAGTGTATAGTTGCGGAAGGACATTATTTTGAAGGTGATTGTGTCCAGAAGACTTTGTAAGTGTATTCGTTGTTGTAGTAAATGAAGTCACCGAATTTATTGACTGTACGATTATATATATATATATATATATATATATATATATATATATATATATACACTGGTATCTCGATCGATCGTTTTCGAAATCATCGTTTTCCCGTATGTGTCGTTTATTTCACTCAATCCCGACAATCATTTTGCTTTGTTATGCTCTTGGATCTATCGTTTTCCAGCATTTATCGTTCAGTTCAGTCGGTCCCTTTAAAAACGATAGATAGAGATTCCACTGTACATATATATATATATATATATATATATATATATATATATATATATATATATATATATAATAAATTAATTTATCCCTCTTTGAGATTTAGTAACTTTTTTGGTAATGTATAAAATGTGTGAATTTGAGGGTATTTTTAGGTAGTTTGCTTAGTTATCGGTCATACAAAAAAAACGGTCAAGAAAAAAAATTGTGAAGATTGCAAAACGTGACACCCAACACAAGTCCAAAAGGACGTCGCACACGAGCTCAACACCCCAATGCATTATTTGAAAGGCTTTTAGCTCTATTCATCTCATAATGAAGGAGCAACTTTAGAAGAAATCAAAGCAACGATGTTGTTCTGTCTCTTAATTACTGGCTTTTAACTTATTTTGGCTAATTCAGATAGTATGTGGCCGTATAAGCACGCGCCAAATCATACATTGTTGGCACGCACTTATTCAACACCGAGCTGAAATTACATATCGTTTCATAATGACGATCAGTTGGTGGTTTACACTTTTAAAGAGAGGAGAAAGGAATGCTATTAAGCATTATTTCTCTAAAATTTCGAAAATCTAAGGCATTTCTATCAATTGTGGGTGAATGTAAGTAATTAAATATCTTGGCAAATTTGTGCCGCAATAATATACATACATGTATTTTTATTTATTTATTTATATAATGTATTTTAGAAGATTTTAATTAGTTAGGTATTTATCAGATGAAATTCCTTTATTTAAAGATCATTATTGTTTGCTTTTTAAGAAGATGTATCTTAATTGAATAGAGGGAGGGTTTGATAAATACCTATATATTTTTCAGTGTGTAGATGTAATTGAAATGAAAATTCCCTTTGTAAACTATTAATGTTTTTTTTAGAGGAATTGTATAATTAAAGAAAGTATAATGCAGACATATATAACGAGAATGGTAAAGGGTTTTTCAAAATTCTAACTGCAAATTTTAGGTAGAAAAACTAGCATTTTTTTTGCTTACATATATAGTGGCCCAGAGGTAAAGTATAGAGATAAGCCTAACAAGGGTATACACAAGAGAAAGTATAGAAATTTTGAGAAATGACAAACACAAGGGAATTTATACAAGTTTTGAAAAATTAAAGAGGATAAAAGATGGCACAAGCATATGAGTAAAGAAAAAAAAGCAACTGAAGAGACTTTGTAAGAACTCAAAAGGGTTTAGGTTGCGTTATTTATTTATTTATACGCATTTCGAATAATTTTTCTTTTCAAACATGTTTTTATGGAAAATTATCAAAATTCAAAAATCGTAAAAAAAAAACCAAATTTGTTTTAAAAAATTAAATTAAATAGCGTTTTGTATACACCTGCTGAAAAAATAGCCTTATTAGTGTCTTTCACCTTCTTTAAATAGAATTGTTTCAAAATAATTTCTAAGATCTACAAATATTTTATCTGTGCAACTTTCAACCAATTTAAAGATTAAATCAGTCATTTTCCCGGAGTAATTTTTGATTCCCGGAAAATAATGTCCCAAATTTTCCTCTAAATCAAAAATTCTGATGAAGGTTCAGAAAAGATAGAACAGGTGAATGCTGCAAAACGTGTCATTCGGGTATGATGGGAAGAAATTTAAATAAGTACTCTTCAAGATACCATTCACAGATGCTGAAGTACAGATGTAATGTTGGACATTGCATACACAGAAGAACAAGAATACGTATATTGACACAGTAATAACCATTGAAAAAAGCTGTTTTTGGTTGTTTCATTTTAAAACCTTTTGAGGCAACAAAATGAAAATGAAATTTACTTGTATGTCGACCCCTAAATTGAATTATACACTACTGGTCAAAAGTATTGCAAGTTTGAGAAATCTAAAATTTTTTCAAGAATAAGCCCCAAAAAAATAATATTTTTTCAATGCAACTGATATATTTTAGTGTCAATATAATTAGTTTAAAGACAAGATATGATTAAGTTATTAAAAAAAAAATAACTATTTAATTTTTAAAAAACACCATACAAAAAATGTACAGGTTATCAAAAATCGGCATCCATTATGGTTTCCCCGAAAATAATGAAAATAAATAAACAATTTCAAGTTCTTCTGCGCAGAAAAGATAATGAATGAGTGCAATTGAACCGAAAATCATTTAATATGTTGTTGGCCGTCTCGGGCTTTGATCACAACAGCCACTCTTTTAGACATGGAATCCATAAGGTTTGGCAAACACTTCTGTCGGTATTATCGTGGTGCCAAATTTTAATTATTGTTTCCTGATATCTCCTTTCGTTCTGGGATGAGTTTGAGATATTTCCTCCAATTATACTCCTTAAATTCTCAACAAAATTTAAATCTGGGGAGTTTCCTGGCCATGGGATTAATACCATGTTTTGTAAATTCAGCCTTAACCTAATATAAGGAATGTTTAGAATAAGAGTTCAGAATTGAACACTAATGAAATTTAATTTAATTTCAAAGTTTTCTTGCCGCTTTCGTTGTAATGCAGGTGCTAGGTCTGAAATACCCCATTTCTGCCTTGGAAACATGTCATGAGCACTAGGAATGACATGCAGCCCCACATCCTTGGACTTTCTGTGTGTTTTGCTGTACGAACCAGGCAGTCTGGACTCATGCAAAACATAGTCTTGCAAATCCTTGTGGATTCCATGCCTTAAAGAGTGGTTGTTTTGATCAATGCCAGAGGCGGCCCAACAACATATTAAATACTTTTCGGTTCAATTGCACTTATTATTATCTTTTCTGATCAGAAGAACTTGATATTGTTTATTTATTCATTTTATTCCGGGGAACCAAATGGGTGTCGATTTCTGATAACCTGTACATTTTTGTATGCTATATTTTATAAAATTAAATAATTATTTTTGTTCAATAACTTAGTCATATCTTGTATTTAAACTAATTTAACACATTGACATTAAAAAATAACAGTTGCATTGTAAAAATGTTAGATTTTTCAAACTATACTTTTGGACAGCAGTGTAAATCTAATGAGGCTTCTATAACTATTTTTTTTTCGAGCAACTAATCGAATGTTCTTGGGATGTAGGTCTGCAGAACTGGGATCTTTATTTCTAGTGGAACCGTATGTTGTTCATATATCTTGTGAGAATCCTTTAATATATTATTCCTCAAAATTTGCAATGAATGTTCTGTAGACTTCGACTTCTGCTTTCCAGGATATGGAATCCTTTCAAAGTATTCTCATTAATTTTCTTATTCTTGCTGGAAATAAAATGAAATCGTTTTCATAGAAACTATTTCATTAATTTTCTTGCTCTGGTTGGATCTAAATATAAAATTCTTTCAACGGAACTATTCCATTCAGGAGCAATAATAGCATATTTATTATATTAGAGTTTAACAGTAATATAACTATTCGTATGAAATGAAGTTTTATGAAAATATTCTCATTAAAAGAAGCTGACTATTGTATTATTCTGCAAAAGGTGAACGGGAATAAAAGATAGAAAAGAAGGACTGCTTCTAACAAAACGTTGAATTCAAAAACGTTGATTACAAAACGTTGAATTCAAAAGATAAGTTATTTTTCGGATTACACATCTTAATGACACGTGTCATATGCACTTCTGAGAGTGTAGCGAAATATTATGTACATGCTCACGGTACCGGGAATATTATTTTGCCACGTTTTGTATTACTGTATAAGATGTTTTTTACTCACATTTGAAACTGTCACGATTTATTATGTATAAAACTCTCAGTTTAGCCTTAATACACTGCTGGCCACCCAAATTGCAACACCAAGAAAGACAAGAGATATCACAACAAAATTTATTTTGTAGATAACATGTTGACCAAGTATCAAATGATTCAATTTATAGACTTCTGTGAAGTGTGGTTCCTGCCAAAATCAGTAGCCAGAGTAGCTGCCATTGTTGGAGATCACCGCTGCCACACGCCTCGGCATTGATTCAAAGAGACTTTGGATGAGTTCTTGGGGTACAGCAGACCAAGCAGCTTCCACACGTAGCCAAAGTTGATCTGCTGTGGCAGCTGGGGATGGAATCTGGGTCAATCGTAGAGCAACCATGGACCACATGTTTTCTATCGGTGAAAGATACGGAGAGCGAGGCGGCCAGGGAAGCAATTCAATCTGGCGATTGACGAAGAACCGTTGGACAATGCGTGCACCGTGTGGTCGCGCATTATCCTGTTGAAATATGGCTGTGGGCAAGCCCTGAAGGCAAGGAAGGACAACTGGCTCCAACACCTCGGAGGTGTAGCGCTGGCTGCTTAAAGTACCGGCAATGCGTACTAGAGGTGTGCGAGAGTGATATCCAATACCATCCCATACCATAATACCCGGTGCATGACCAGTGTGGCGGTGCATAACGCAGCTGTTCAGCATCCTCTCTTCACGGTGTCTCCAGACTCGAATGCGACCATCTTGGTGTTGCAGACAGAAGTGTGACTCGTCAGTAAGAACAATTTCGTTCCATTCTGCCGTCCACATCCTTCTGTCATCACACCATTGGCGGCGGAGACGTCTGTGGTTCGGCGTCAAGGGTAGACAAAGCAATGGACGTCTTGCGGACAGACCACTCTGCTGTAAACGGCGGTCGAATGGAACGCGCAGACCACTGGATGATGCTTTTCCAGACTGCATGTGCTGTGCTATGGTTCGTGATGTGACTGAGCAATCCGTCACTGCCATGCGCACAATTTGCCTGTCATCACGTGAAGTGGTGTTCTGAGGTGATGCGATCGAACACGGCCAGTCCGTCGTACCCTCCTGCATCCAACGATTACATATCCGCATTACAGTTGTTTGGTTCGTCCAACACGACTACCGATTTCCCTGAAAGATAATCCACAATCTCGGTAGGCCACTATCCTTCCTCTGTAGAACTCGGATACTTGATCAAAAGATGATCGCTGTTTTTGACGAGGCATAATTGATCGTTTTTTTTTGAAAAAAACACCAAGAAAAACACAATTGTCGAACTTGAAATCATCGAAATCTCCAAGCCTTAAGTAGCGCTTTGAAGTGGCGCCACAGGCGCGCGTGATGTGCGTCCTGCGCTGAAATTCTATCATTTGCATACCTCACCTCCGCTAATGCATGTTGTAAATTTCCTGTTATTTTCATGTTTCCTTCAGGGTATTGCATTTACAGTGGCCAGCAGTGCATGTTGAAGATACTGTGAAAAACTTATTTCAGCATGTTTTTTAGTATTGCGTTATATGCTGATTAAGTGGTTATTTTTATTTTTTTTGTACACAATGAGAGTGTCAGGGTATAATTCTCAGTTTTGCCTTAATTACGCTGAAGGGCATGGGGAAAAATTTATGCCAGCATGTTTGTAGTATTATGTAACATAGTGATAAAACTTTTATTTGCACTTTTCATCTGTCAAAAAATAGTTATGTATGTAATTCTCATTCTTCCTTAATATGCACCTGGTACCGGGGGAATATTTCAGTGTTTTTTAGTACTTCATAACATGCTGATAATATATTTTTAGACATTTGAAAATATAACAAATGTCAAAAACTATATTTATCAGGATGTGTCACGAAATACTATGTGCATAACTCTCAATTTAGCCTTAATGTACTCGAAGTACGGTGGAAAAATGTTTCAGTATATTTTTTAGCATTGCGTTAATACTGATAAAAAATTATTAACAAAAATAAATATTCTAACATTATTTCCTAACATTTTTAACTTGAATGACACGGACATGATTATTTGTTTTATTTGAAAACATTTTTTTTGGTGAATTTTTTGTATGTTGCGAAAAATATAAACGAAACAATGGTCGTAACAATCAAAAAATTTGCTTGACGTCCAGGGTAAAAACAATTCATTGTTGATTGTCTGGAGAATAAAATATATCACAATCACACAGAGAATCTTTTTTCTTTTTTACTTTATGAGAATATTGGCATGTATAAAATGGATCCATTTTAATTGCATCATAATTTTTTCCGGCAGTGGAAAATAAGAGTCTCTTATAAAGAATGATGAAGTCAGATTGCCGAAGAGTATGTCAATAAACTCGATAAAATTCAATTAAGTATCCCAGAAATGAAAGGCCATTATCTACTTTTTTTTAATTTCGAGAGAGGCATTCACTCATATGTATTGCTATGATGCTCTTATTAAATACAGAGATGCTTCGCTCAAATGATTTAATTTCGATACAAATTCATTTTTTCTTTTCTAGAAAAATAATGATTTTATTTTCGTTTGAAGAAATTAATTTTAATTCCGTTCAAATAAGTTATTCCCGAAACAATCATAAGAAATATTCGAAGCTGTAGAGTAGAAACATTTTGGATGTTTTTAATATATAGATTCCAAATCTAGGTGATATCTGTTTCTAAAAAAGCTTCAATATTTTATTTGAAAAATTTTGTGAAATACAAAGAAAAATACTTTTAATGCAATGAAATCGCTTTACGTATATAAAAATTGTAGATTTGAACAGGCATTAACAGAAATAGGATGAAATCGTACATTTCATATCTTATTATTATGAGTTTAAAGTAATAATAATTTAGCAGGAAATATTATGTCGTAAAGAAAAATTGAATGTGTTTCAAAAGGTTTTCAACCAGTGTACACCAGTCTGTTTGTATGTTTATTAATTTACTTTAAAATAAGAATATACTAATATCATCTATAAGTGGAATGTACGAGTTGTAATTTCATTTATGCGGGAAATTATTTCTGTAGATATATAGTATATATACATTCATTTGTTCTAATAAACAATATTCTTTATTTCACTCACCTTCATGGTAGAGGTAAAGAGTTATTACTTTGACATGATGGACATTTATAATAATATAAATACAAACTTAAGTATATATAATTCTGTATAGAAATTACTTATATATTTTAATAAAATTTTATTAAGATATCTTAATAGGAAAAAATTTGAAACAACCGACAGTTAAACCACATATTGATATACATTGTGGAATTTTATTGACCATTAAACGGACGATGATCGAGAGCCTAGGGTGCTGTTTTTGGTACGAGAATTTATAGTTTCGAGTCTAAATGTTGGAATGATTTTTTGTAGCCGTTCGAAATCGGCTTTAAGCAGTGGGTCAGGATCTATTTAGATAAACAAAAATAACTAGTCGAATCTATTTACCATTACATTAATTTATTAAGGAAACTGTTCACGTGTTGTTAAATAAAAATTAAAGCCCGTGTGTGTAGTTTGTAAATTTAATTGAGTTAGTGTTAACTGGATGTAATTTTATTTTATATTATAACCACGGTCATATCAATAAGAAGATAGCAGAACAGGTCTGAGCCAAAATATGGAAGACAATAATTTTTCTTGGTTTGGCAAAGTTGAGCAAGTTAGAAGTCATCACTTGAATTTAATTAGTGTGTAAAGGGTTTTATTATGTACAATAATATTTCCTCTATAAAATATAAGATGTATTTTTGTATATATATATATATATATAATTATATATATATATATGGAAATTGATTTATGAAATCATGGTTTTTTAACAAGAACTTCTTTTAATATTCATTAAAGAATGAATGAATTTTCATACATTATACATGTCATGAATAACAAATGAATTACAAAATAAAATTTCATGCATAATAATAAACAAAAGCATAAGGTCAAAAATTAGATTTCCGTAACATACAGACTTGGAAATTGATTTATGAAATATCACATTTCATTCACATTAATAGATAGTAAAGCCGCCTTTGTTCATCAAAGTTGATTTTATTCTAGATGGCATTGCTAAAACAGATTTTGAATGTACTTTTGTTCAATTAGTTTGCAGTTTTGACAGATTGTAGCTTTCAATTCTACAAGTGATGTGTACTGCATCCAATCTGCATAAACCTTTCGAAGAAGCTGTCCCCAAATGCTTTCGATGGGGTTTCAGATCAGGACTATTAGGTGGAAGATCTAAAAGATCAATATTCTGTTCGTCAGACCAATATTTCATTGCATTTGAAGTGTGAATACTTGCACTGTCGTGCATGGAGATGTAATCTAAACTATAATATTGCTATGCAAATGGAAGAAAGGATTTTTTTAACTGAGCTGTAAACAATGATTCTGGTGACCCATTTAAAAATACAATTTCACTTCTGCCATCATAAGCAAATCGCTGCGCAAATCATCAAACTTCCGCCACCAAAATTTCTACTGAATGTAGATTTTGGATCTTTTCGGAGGTCCCCCTAGTAATACTTCAACCATCGGGGTCATCCAAATTAATTTTCTCTTTATCGGAGAAAATGACCTTCTTTCCAACTGTCACCCATTGCCATGTATTTCTCGAAATAATGAAAACGCATCTGCTTGTGACGCAGAAGTATCTTTCCAGACTTCAGCTTCGAACCATCTCAAGCTCCATGAAGAATGTAAAATTTGCCTAACTCTTCTAGAAGTAACAGGAATCTGCACAAATCTGCTTTGAACTGTGGTCGGTTTTGATAGAAGTTGAAGAGTCCCCCTTTTCTACATCTAAGTTAAACCTGGATTACCTTTTTTGTTAAAATTTTTGCCATAATTTGCTGAATCTTTTTTATAGTTAATTATCACACACCAATTGATCTTTAAATTAATTTACTAATTTCCGGAACAAATATTCCACATTCTAGATATGCTATAATATCAAAATGAGCGATTATCATTTTGGCTCTTCGGTCCACAGAAGCAAGACCTTTCGTTTACCCATCGTGAAAAGTAGACTGAAACGTGTTGCTTCCAAAAAAAAACACATTTTATGTCTACTGCGCATATCGCGTTACTTTGTTTTATGCAAATTTTTGTCACATTACTTCAGAATAGCCATGAATGTGATATTTCATAAATCAATTCCATGTTTATATGCTACGAAAATATTATTTTTTAAATGATGTTTTTGTATATTATTATGTATGGCAATTTTATTTTTGTAAAACATTTGTTATACATAGCATGTATAATGTACAAAATTTCATTCATTGTAATGAATATTAAAGAAGTTTTTGTTGAAAAATTATGTTTCATAAATCAATTTCCAACACTATATATATATATATATATATATATATAATATATATATATTATATATATATATATATATATATATATATATATTTATATATATAAGGAATACCAAAACAAAAATAGAAGAGGAAGTTCTTGATAATAAAACAAAATCCCTAATCTACAATCAATATGAAAGCCATTAGTGGCTACCTTTAGCCCCAGCAGTTTCTTATTTTGGGTAGAGATATGCCTTCCAGAAAAAAGTAGAATTCGCTAAAAGTAGCACTGTTTATGTCGTAGACCTCGGAAGATACATTTCTCTTTATAAATGGCTAGAGGTGATCAAATTAAGAATAATGCATTCCGTATTTGATAACTTTACTGAAGTGAAATGTTTCAAATGATTTTAGTGTTCCAGAAAAAAACCGATTAATGTACTTGGTAACAATTTTTTTCCGCTTAGATAGGTAATTCTTCTTCATTTCAAAATTATAAAAATAAATAAATAGACCGAAAAAATAGTGCTTCCAGTGAGAGTATTTTTTTTCTGCGATAAAGCTTGGAAAACGTACAATTGGGGAAACAAAAAAAAAAAAAAAATATATAGATATTATATATATATATATATATATAGAATATATATAAATAGAAATAATATTATTATATATATTATATATATATATATTATATATATATATATATTCATACATATATATATACAATACTTATATATATATATATATATATATAATATAATATATATATATATATATATATATATATATATATATATGTGTGTGTGTGTGTTAGTTAGTTATGTGAAAGACCGAAATCTGGAGAGTGTCGACATTCTCCGATGAATGGCAACATTCTCGGAGTCCATTAGTCGCGTGGTAGTCACTTGGTGTATGTCTGAAATATTTGCTAAATATCCTTATTTCTCACTTAAACCGGCGAATGTTGACATTCACTGTGTAATGATGTTTAATGTTAAATAAAAATATTTTTGTTACGATTTTAAATCATACTTTATTATTAAAACATATTATGATATACACCAAAATAGTAGAAAAGCTTAAGAAAGAGCACATGTAAATAAACTTTTGAACTTAAAACGAATAGTACATTCTAACTGAAAAAGAAATAACACTAATAATAAACCCAAGTATGTGATTGACGTTATCCAATCTTATTTATTGAAACAACTTAACTGTTATGACACTTTGAATTGCACTAGAGTCCCTTTCTTTTACAACTGCATTTAGTCGGGGAATACTCTTTTTGCCATGACAGCGTCTATAGCCTTGTCCTCCACTTCTCGAACTAGTGCTGCTGCTTCTCTCAGCGACATTTCTTAAGAAGAATTTTCATCTATGGAAAGTAATTTTCCTTTACAACTTATGAACTGATTACAGCATAAAGCAGCTTGATGGTACCATTTTTGTTTGCTAATTTATAAAAGTCTGAGTCTTCTATCCAACAACAACCGCCAACAGTTCGGGCAATTTTACGACCACGATCGACTGCAGGGTCTTATATTCGTTCGGTATAAAAATTTGAGCAGGTGGAAATTTTATTTTTGAGGTTCGTAAAATTTTCGTTTCTTGCAGTAGAAGATTCTCTTTCGCGGCCGCTCATTTTATGACATGAACTCGTGATGTTCAGTCAGGGCTGATATGAAGACTTATAGGTTGCAGCCCTCTCAATATTTTCATTTGGAATATGGTTCGATATGGCCAGTGCCTCAAATTTTCTTCAAAAGTATTAAACAATTTCTTAAAGCTGTTCTTCGGTTTCAATATTTGCAATTTGTTTGCCAGGCAAAGATGACGATGCAATGTCGCATTTTGGTTTAACGCCAAGCAGGGCTTCATAAGGAATTTGAAGTATTTCTTGGTAGTAGTAGTGTTCTTGGTAAATTGAACAAAGGGCAAATAATCTCACCATTTATTTGTATCGTTATCGTTCATCCATGCATTTAACATATCCTATATATTCTGACTGGCCTTTCAACTGAACCTTGTGTTTTGAATATGCCGAGGCTTTCCATGAACTATCTTAACATCTTTCCACATAGCGCATAGTTCGGATATCACTTGATTACCGAGTTCCTACCATTATCTGAATGCAATATAGCTTGGGCACCAAATATTAAAAATATTTGAAGAAGGTGATACGCTACTTCTTCAGCTGTCTTAGTTTTAAAGGTCGTAGCTGGACAAACTTCGTTAAATGATCTTGATACACCATTATGAACTTTATATTCGGCCATCCCTGTGTGACTGCAGGTCTATCAGATCGACTTCGCATCTTGAGTTTAACTCCGAACTAACCATTGGTTTACCAAAAATACATTTTACATGTGCACTACATTTCATTTAACATTGTTTACATAAATTTAAATACACTGCCTGTCTTCTCGGCTTCTCGTTTCGACCTCTACCAAACCATATGCGTGCTTGTCGACATATATCGTTGATGGTCCGAATGTAGAAGAATATATAACCCAAATATTCGGTTTATGGATCTGTGTATGGATCTGTCATGTAATGCTTCCGAAGCGACCACTTCATAAATATATCAGCCTATGACATCCATTTTGTTTATGAGTAGGCTTAACAAGTTGAAAGTAAAGTTCAAAAAGATTATTTGCTATCTAAACCCAAATATTTTAATTAAAACAACGTAATATCGACACAAATTAACTTATCTCGATATTTAGACGGCTGTAATACAAGTATTCATTTTATATACTCATAACTTGAAAATGTAAACAAAAGTGAGTCATTCATTCACCGTGATTCATTCAGCGTTGTAATTTTAAGAAAAAATGAATCAGAGAATATTCTTCGTAATAAAACAGTTTTTCATTGTATTATTATTTTAACATATATATATATATATATATATATATATATTATATATATATATATATATATATATATATATATATATATATATATATATTAGCCATATAATATATATTATAACAAGATATTACAATAATGTCAAATTTAGTATTTTCGAAAGTTGCAAACTCGATGCATGCGTAGTGATATGTTCAAAACTGTGTACGGTAGAAATGGATATTTCTAAATTGCCAACACAAGTGGCTTTCATGTGCTCACAAGTGGCTTTCGTGTGATTTTTCGTAAGCATTCTATTCGATGATAGTGTTTTAATTTCTGCTTAATATTTACTTTTAATAGTACTTTTATAAACGGTTTGCATTCTATTCCATTTCTTATTTAAACGGTGGTGTTACGTAACATATCGGCCAGATTTTTTTTTCTTTTAAAATTTCGTAATGTCCTGAATGATATATATTTTCATGTAATTTCAGATAAATAACTGATTTTAACATTTTACTTGTGCTTCATTGAATATTGATTTGCTTAAAATTATTCTTTTGTGTCATACCGATTTTCAGTTAAGCATTCGATGTTCAGATTAGCATTGTCGTAAGCATTACGATGATACTGTTTCTAATTTATGTTTATTATGGTATTTTTGTACGTGAGTAATTTTTATGATTTTTATCTGATTTCTTTAATTTATATATTTATTTTACTTAATATATGTATACATAGAATATTTATCATGTATATAGCGCATTACATGTACAAATAATATATTATATTAAATTGAAATAGATTGAATTAGATTGTTAAATTTGAATTTATTCGTATATATTGAAATAGACCTGCAAAATTTTTTTTGCACGTGAGTAAATTGTATGATTTTTTAATCTGATTTTCTTTAGTTTGAATATGTTATTTTGCTTAATATATTTATACATAGCATATTTATAGCATATTAGTTAGATTGTATTCATACCATATTAGTTAGATTGTGCAAGTCGGATTGAAAAATCAGAGGTAAGCTTGCTTTTTCTCCAAGAAGAAAGACATTTTTTTTAATTATAACACTCGGATTATTACAAAATTTTTCATTATAACATCGGATTGAAAAAACAGCCAATATTCTGTAAAAATTTCTATTTTAACAAGGTAAAGACATTTTTTTATTAGAACTGTTCAATAATTTACCGTCAGGTTTTGACGGGTACTATCTAGTATATATATATATATTATATATATATATATATATATATATATATATTATATATATATATATATATATATATTATATATATGTGTGTGTTGTGACGGGGAAATTGGTTTAAAAAATAAATGTGTGGTGTATTTGGAAATATTTATTAATAATTATATCAATTATTAATGTTAATTTATATATAAAATATCTCAATACGTTACGTATAATCAAAATTTCCCCTTTTCGTATCGTCGTAGCACATGATTAATTTCGTTGTGACAATACCCCTCAGTCTGAGTTTATTTAACAAATTGCTTTATTGAACATTAAAAATCACACACATATACACTGAAGTGTCACTGAATTAGGGATAGCAAAGCCTATGCAAATTGTGTAGCGATGCGCATTATGTATGCGCAAGTGAGTGCGCTGTGGTAACTGCATATATAGCGCGTACTGTGGTTGTTCTGAATTAGTTCTTGGAATTGCCAGTATGGGTAAACTGCCTGATTTAGACGCCTTCGATCGCGGACAATCGTAGGTGCGCGACGCATGGGCCATTCAATTTCCGAAATCGTCAGACAGCTAGGATTTTCAAGGTCGACAGTGTCAAGAATACATGGATGGTGGAAAAAAAATATCGATCGGGCAAACTGCAAAGGACAATTAGCCTTGACAGTGCGTGGTGAGAGACGGCTCAGGCGTATTGTACGTAGCCAGCAAAGCCAAACATTAGCTCAAATTACCACCCCAGTTTAATGACGGTGCCAGTAGTTACAGTCAGTAAAAGGACTGTGCAACGCTCCGCTTCACCGTATGGGTTTCGGGAGCCGCCGACCTACGAGAGTACCATTGCTCTATACTCGCCATCGGGCTGCACGTCTTGCCTGGGCAAGAGAGCAACACAGACTGGAGTGTAGAGGACTGGAAACGAGTAGCATGATGAGTCTCGATTCCGACTACTTAACACGCCGACGGGAGGCTGAAGATATGGCGTCAGGGTCATGAAGCCATGGATACTGCATGCCGGGCTGGAACTGTATAAGGGCATGGTGGCTCAATCATGGTCTGGGGTGTTTTTTCGGGCACAGTTGGGATCTTGGTGCGTGTACCAACCTCCCTCAATGCAATTCGGTACGTAGAGTTGCTGGGTGATCACCTCCATTCGTTTATGCTGTTCTATTATCCGCACGGTAATGGAGTTTTCCAGCAAGACAACTGTATCTCTCACAAGTCCCGGTTGGCTATGGCTGGTTGGATGAGCATTCCTCTGACTTCTCTGTCATGAATTGGCCACCTAGAAGCCCAGACTTAAATCCTATTGAGCATCTTTGGGATGTTTTGGAACAAGGCGTGAAAGGCCATCACACAGCACCAAAAAACCTTACTGAATTATGGACAGCTTTAGCCAATATTTGGCAAGCCATTCCCGTGGAACTTTTCCAGAAACTTGTTGAATCTATCCCTCGTCGTGTGGCAGCCGTTATCAAGGCCAGAGGAGGCGCAACTCGTTACTAGGTAGGTATCCCTAATTCAGTGGCACTTCAGTGTAATATACACTCATAATCAAGTTAATCATCCCACTTTAAATATATTTTGCACATTCAATTAATTACTAATTATTCTTCCACCGCATATATTTAACATAATTGATAATTGTCATCATTCTACTACATAGCGCTCACTATCGTTCTATATATACTCCAATCAATATTTAGCATTACTTCAATATCTATTAATATCCGAGTTATCATTAATTACTTAGGACAAGGCAGCTTGGCTTACGACAATTGGGCAAAAAACAGACATTATCCTCCGTTTGATGTTTCGTCGGGCATTGGTCGCAAATCATTCATCTGGCAGTAGTATCGTAGGCTTTGACCTCTCACGGGTGGGATCTCAGGCTTTAAGGTGAGGTTCTGCTGGGGCATCGTCCTCTTGGTTGACGCTTCGCTCTCCTCATCGATCTCTTCTACTTTAAATGGCACTATCCACCTCTCTCCCCTCAACCTCTCATCAATCATGTTCATACTTTTCTATATTCACAATTTCATGTCAACAGCCCATCCTTCGCTACGCCGAACTCTCCGACTAACTTCGCTTATATTCGGCCTCCATGTAGTAACACCAGCCTTTATTCACGTCATTCCATATCTAAGCCGGTCAATAAATTTCTACCTATATGAGAGCAGAGACTCCTCCTCTCTTCTTTTACTTAATATTTCTTCCCTTATTTAATTTTTTCGTTCCGCCCCACTTTGGAATCTCATGGTGTCTCCATTCCCTTTTCCCTACATGCCATCATTCCCTCGGGTTTTTAATTATTAAATTATTGGCTGGACCATTCCTAGTTAGGAGTCGTAGCTATCCTCGTGACCCCCGTTTCATAGTTCCCATGGATCTGGACCCTTTTACAACTGGCCCGGCTGGAATCTCCTGTGTGTGCCTATTTTATTATGGCCATAAACTTTCTACCTTCTTCTACTTTTGGCCTTAACCCTATGACATCGTGTGTGTGTCCTATCCCTATGACATTGTCATATCCCTATGACATGTGTGTGTGGTGGTGGGTGTGTGTGTGGGTGTGTGCGTGGGGTGTGTGTATAACCCTTTATCTGCGTTTTTACCTTTAAAACAATAATAAAATATTTTATTACGAAAATTTTACTTGTTTATTTTCTATGTTCAATATTAAAATGACTAAATAAGTTGTTTAGAATAAAATGAAGAAAAGATAGCGCGAGCTATTTTACGGAAAATAATGACTTGAACTTTCTTTTTAAAAACACTAATAATCTGAAACACATGAAAATGAGTATTAGGAGAAGTACTATACAATGCTCAATTAAATAATTTTCAATAAATTAATGTTTTTTTTATAAAAAATCTTCAAAAATCTACTTCCGCGAATTTGAACATGCATCAAATTTGTCCACTAAGTAAATTCATTAATTATTTCTCCATCGCCCAAACGTCAATAATGAAATTTTATTTAATTTTTTATAGGATAGTTTTGCCAACTTCAACATGCAGAAAAACAAGTGATAACAAGAGCACCTTAGCGCCAAAAATAGCGAAAATTATTTAAGAAATTGTATGAATTTAAAATTTCTCTTTTCCATTGGCAAATTTTCAAAAACTTTGTTTACAGAAGTCACCGAATAAATTTTGAAATTCCTTTAAACAGTGAGGACAGGAAAATTTATTAACGCGAGAGTCTAGAAAATATTTACAATTAATTAAATAACAGATGATTCTTCATAATGTACTAAATTGCTAGGAAAATAATTTAGATTCTATATTCAGATATCTCTTGCAATGATATAATTCATTAATTCTGTACTTTGGTCAGATCATCCGCTACTGTAAATTCATTAATATAATTATTAATTTCTTTAACTTTGGATTTATATAATTGGTTATTCTCTAAGAGTAAACCTCTTTCGCGCTGTTGCAAAAAGAAAAAAAATGACAAATATTTTCTTAGTGTCAGGAGATTTATACTTTACAGAAATTTTCGTGAGTTTGAAGAGTTAAAGGATCATAAATTTACAAGAAGTATCAAAAATGATTTTTTTTAAATTCAAGCATAAAGCAAATTTTATTATTCTTTAATAGGCAAATATATATGCAAAAATAATTTAAAATAGCCCATTGCAGCTACTTTAATTAAAAGTTCTTTGAATTATAAACACATATCTTCCTATTTATCCAACTTGATTCTCTTTATGAATATATTAGATAAGTGGAAATGTGTGAAATAATAAATGCCAAAAAACTATGAAATTAGTGCGACAGAAAATGCTATATAGCCTTATAAATATTCCTCTTCCCTTTAGATTTTAATTTTTCGGTGCTATAGGACTTTTTTTATCATGTCTTAACATCTTATGTAGAAGTTTAAATATTTTAACAAAATGATAAATAATATAAAACTAATTTTCCCATGAGGCAATATTTGTCTGCGAGGTTTTTTCTACATTATACCTTACATGACATTTTTTCTCCCTGTTTACAACGTGGTTTAAAGTTATTCAAAAGAAATTCAAGTCTTTATGAAATGAAGCGTTTTTTCACGTTTGAACCTCCAAGATAGTAATTTAATGGGAATTACGAATGGTCTAGAAGTTTTTGACGTCATGATGCGCCCAAATATCTAACATGTATTGAGGATGATACATGAATAAGTTTTCCTATATCATTCACCTGCTAACATGAGACTGTCTTCTGAAGATGTAGAAATCCATCTTACCCATGTGTATGGGATCAAATTTATGAATTTCGCACTATTTCACTGTACATTTATTTGGTTATGTTTGTCTTGAACTACAGCGAAAGAACTAAGTGGTGTTTATAATATATATATATATATATATAAATATATTATATATATATATATATATATATTATATATATATATATTATTATTATTATACAGAGAGAGAGAGAGGGTGGTTTATGTATTTGATTTTACAGATAAATAACTACGTAGTAAAATAAATAGTACGTAGGTAGTTGTATAGAGACGTCAGTACATATCTAGACGTATAGACTGCAGACCTAAGCTTTTGGTTTAAACTTTGATACCTAAATTTATGGTGATTATTCATCATTGTGTCATGAAACATTTTGTATCTGTTAAGGTAAAGATTTGCTTTTAAAGTAAATGTAGATTTTTTAAAATTCTGATCGTCATTCGGATGTTTTTGTAACTATTATTGAAATATAATAAAATTCCTTGTGGTTCTTCCAAGAAAAGAAAAGAAAAAAAATCAAGCTGCTTAAAGTGCAAGATACATGATTGTGTACTTAATGTTTTGCATATTTCTTACACAGTGGAAAACTAATCTTCATTAAATCTATTTTTATGTTCAAAGTAAAGTAGGGCGCACTTAGTTACAAAATGTTTTAGCAGTGGTCCCTCAAGATTCTTTTTCAACGTTCGGGTGCCCACAAAAACGCTTTTCCACAGAATGTTGAGAGAATGAAGGTTATTTTTCCTTTTTGAAGGAGATGTTTACTCCTGTAATTATTCTGGTTTTCTAAGCAAGCTTTTAGTTCTCTACTTCAAAATAGATCCGATACGACAAGTATGATTATAATTTTTATGCATATAAATCTTTCCATGGTAAGATCAGGTGTTTTGGAAAGAAAAAATCATGGAAACTTTTGGAGAAAATTTTGAAAAAAACAGAGGTATTTTAATCCCGATTTACAGTCATTATGATAATAATCCTTTTTTGATGGAATTGTTGATCTTTTGTACTAAAATCGCCCAAACATTTGTAATATACATTATTTTAAGAACTGAAAATTAACAAAAACGCATGAAATTATTTACTTTCAGGAATAAAATATTCATGTTTAACGCAATACATGCAAACAAGTGCATTAAAATATTTTTTATGAACTTTTTGAAGCGATCTAAATATGTGATACTATGGTCTGCATGGATTACATTGTACTTGCATTGAATTTAGAGTAAAATTCTGAACAAGGTATTTCAGGCCAAATTACAGGTAGAATTGTCAATTTCTATTCGATAGGATTTGTTAATATTCCATATATATACAGAGGTTGTTCATACATTTTTTAGACGATGTATATTGCATTCACAAAACTAAATTACATAAAATTCTTGTATTTTAAATGTTCTATTTGACATCCTTTATTCTGAACTATCTTTCGACACCGCAATTTCCAGGATAATAATGCCTTTTGAAGTGTCAGAAGAGGTATTCTATCCCATTCCTCCTGAACAGCTTTCCAGAGTCCTGTAAGGGTTTTGGGACGATGTTTGGATAATGCAGATTTTAAAAGTCAGAAAGCACAAAATCCATAGGTGATACATCGGGAGATTTAGTAGGGATATCAGTGAAGGGTATGGCCTTGATACCAGTTTTTGTTCCATTTCTTTTAGGAAATTTACGGTGGATTTTGATGTGTGACTGCTAGCTTGTCCTGATGGAGTCTCACAGATTGATGGCACTTGGGTAAAGCGATGGTATTTCATTCAGAAAAATTGGCGATAAAATATGTTCCTGATAGTATTGGAGTTAATCTTGACATTTTTTCCACTCTCTTTATTTTTAACTTGCCATTATAAGAAAAACCAGCAACAATCATGAATCCCTTAGAAAACCTTTCTTTCGAATCTTTGAACCATGTACTTAAATTTTTTTCTCCCCTTTATGATAATAAATGGATTTTTTTTGTTGCAATCATTTAAATACACCCATGATTCATCTATTGTGACAATTGTTTTCCATTTTTCTTTGGATAAGTGTTTCTCATATAGAATTCTGCAGCGTGTCCTGCGTTCAGCGATATGATTTGGAGAAGACGATGCACATTGCGTTTTTTCGCTTTCTTAAGATTTAAATCAACGTTATTATTTTGTTACAGTGGACACCGAGCATTTTAATGATTTTGCAACTGTCCTTTGACTAGGGGGATTTTCTTTTAACATTAAACAACGTTCCTTGCAATAGTCGAAGATGTCCGTTTTTCCTTGGATACTTGTTTGGAATTTTTGTCCCACTTGAGACTCCAATTGACGTTTTTTTCCTTTGTTGACGATATTACCTATCGACGCTTTAGATATCACAAAACTATGACTCTCACATCGTTTTTGGATAACGGAGTATGCATATTTCTCTTCGGAAAGAGCATAAGTAGCCTTCGAACCACTGCTTTGTTAAAAACGCCATTTTGAATAAAAAGAAAACTTTCAAGCTGCAGACGATAATTTTGACTTTTAAAACGTAGTACAATCGCAATTATTTCTTTTACAGAAAAAGATTTTTATTACCGCTTACCAAATCGTCTAAAAAATGTGCGAACAGCCTCTGTATATATATAATATATATATTATCTATATATAGTAACATTTAATAGTTTTATCTAATTTTTGTAAAAAATATGCCGATCTTGAAAATAGAGTGACTTAACACATTAAGATATTTACTCCTAATTAAGTGCATGATCAGTAAAATTAGCAAAAATCATTTGCTTCAAAACTGTAATAGAATTCATCACAGAAAAAAAACTGATATTTATCTTGATGAATTCGTATGCACAAACATAAACATATGTCTACCATTAAAAGAAATAGTCCATATCATTGCATACAATTTTGATATATGCAAGCTTTAATTATCTGCTGAATAGCAGCAAGTAGTAAAGATAAAAAAATTATCCCAGAATCGTAACTTCAAATAATATTGCATACATGTATTCTATAAAAAAAGGTCAGATATAAATGTTTTAACACAAGAAAAAATAAAATTTGTAACAGAGGAATCTTTTTAAAGAATTTGTAAACAGAGTACATGCAAAAATCTTGTCAGCGTATATAACAATATGAAATTAAAAACTAAGGGTAAAAATATCGTAAAAGAAAATCTCGTAAGAATGTTCACAAGTATATTCTTATACATGTATTCTCATTTTGTAAGAAATTTTATTAAAATTAAACAGCATATTCATTACAGTGAGTGGAAGAATTTTTGACACAGAAGTCTCTTATTAAACTAATTTTTCAAACAAGTTACAATGCTGATGCTTTAAAATCGTGTTGCGGTTAGCGTGTGAGATAAAATAATAACAATAAAAATTGCTACATTGTCTAGTTATTTACAGATGTATTATTTTTTCCTTGTATTCCATACATTGATGAACTAAAAAAAGATATAGCGTGAAAAAATAATTTTTTTTTTAAGTGAGTCTTAAATTGAAGCAAAAAATAAAATTAACCATCACATGACGACTGTTATACCATGTAGGATGTAGTACGTTTTGTTGTTTTAAGAAAAGTGACACGAAACTTTTCGTACCAAAAGTAGCAAGTTATGCTGTCATATTTTTAGCCTTCTGTTGAATAATTTAGCGAAATGTTTGTACAAACATTTAAATAATGGTAAGAAATAAATTACCCATAAACGGTAGTTTTTTATTTCAGTCTGTAGATTGACCATTCATGTCATGAAAATAATGAAATATTTCATTCATTTGAAACGTTTTGAACCACAGTTAAAAGATTAGAAACCCTATTCATAATTAATTTGATGGCAGTATTGCATGTTTACCTTCTATTACTTGAATGGGGCTATTTTCTAAATTATGGAATAATTGTGTGTTCCTCCTTCCTCTTAAAACATTCACATATCTCTATATACCACAAAGGCGGTGAATAATAAAGTAAAAAGAAAGTATGTATATAAATATTGCACATGTATATGTATATAGATATTATATATATATATATATATATATAGATATATATAATATATTATGTATATATATATATATAATATATATATATATATATATATACATATATATTGTAAATAATTAATATAAAAGGTAAATTTTTCTTATTTCATTGTTTTGCATACAGAGCTATTAGCATTAAAAAAATTCAAGAAACACACCCATGAAAACTGGTGCGTAAAAACAAATATATATTTTTCATTACTATACGGGCCACAGTTTTAAAAAACTTATTTGTTTTAATTCTTTTTGGCATGAAAATTCAACGAGCCTATTTATTTATTGCATTTCCTTTACATATGATTGAAAAAAAAATTAAAAGTTCAAAACTTTCTGCTAGTCATTTCCTCGATGATATGTTGATAAATTTAGTCTTCCTGCGTAATAACTTTTTTTTAAAAAACTGGATATGGGATTGAAACTCACTCGTCAAAAGATAGGATTCACTCTTAAATAGCTTTCTAGTTAGACATGAAAAAGCTTGAATAAGGGCTTGAAAGATTTCACCATAAAAGAATCCGAGCTACAAACCTTCTATGCAGCAAACTTGGTTTACAGTGCTGACAAACATCACTAGCTATCCCTTCTCTACTGCTGGGAAAACTTTGTGATTATCGCTCGAAGAATCATCACTGTTTTTCGAAGCAAGTACATGTTATTTTTCTCTTTATGACTTAGCCATATGAGATCCAGATCACACATGACGATGGGTATATAGTTCTTGCGTCTCCAGGGTATTTGTCCAATGCCTACAGTAATATCACTATAACAAACCCCCTTTTCCCAACTCTAATTCTCTTAAGGCATCTTCTTAAAAACTCTGATAACTTTTCATTATTGTTCTTACGTTGGCTTTTCAGAAAAAAATCGTGTTTGTAACTGTCCATAGCAGAGCAATATCGTACACTAAATTCCCCGACACACTGTTTGTGATTTGCTGTTTGAGAAAATTAATAACTCCCAGGTCATTGCAGTCTGCAATGAGTTTAAATCATGTTTGAATCATTTTAATCATTGCATTTATTATAAGAAACTATCTGTCATGTCAATCTAACAAATCTTTCTTTGTGTTGCTATTTCAATGAATAACAGCTTATAAACATTAGTAATGAAATATAACAATTGTTGTGTGGAGACTTATTTGTGAATTTGAGTGGAATGAAAAAATATTTCCATTCTTAAAATAGAATTTTTTTTCGTTTAGTTGTTTTTTTAACGTTTACAGTCTTAGAAACACTATAATTATCTGGTTTAAAATGAATAATATATTTGTGTTATTATTAGAATTTATGAAATTGCTCTAGGTACTGTCTACAAAACTCAGATTTCCATTTTTAAAACGCTTTAGATAAAAGAAATCGCAATTATAATATGTTTGGTCATTATATGAGTGTTATTTTTCCTTATTTTGGAAAACTCGGTAACAAATTATTATAATGAGTCCTTGTTCATCTTTTCAGTAATGAACATAGCTTCAACTAATTACTCAAACTGCTATTCTTTTTAAAATACTTAAATAAAAGGAAACGTGTAATAAAACTGTTTTGCTTTGCTTGAGTTAATAACAAACAGAATATAGTGATTGCTTTAATTTGAGTGGTTTAAACTTAGCAATTACCTTGTGTTTACGGCCTATTTAACTGCATTTCCCAATATATTGATCTCAACTGATAAAATTGAAATCGAAGGAAATAAAATATTTTGTAAAAGTAAGGAAAGAGCGAAAAAAGTGTGGTTCCCTGGTTATCGATAAATCGATTACAAAACGTGGAGTAACCTTTTGATGTTACTCCGAGTTGAAATTAATCAAGGCAAAACTCATTCTACTTGTCAGTATGAAGAAAGTACATTCACTATAAATCACCGAAGTTAGATAACATCGATTTTGATTCATTTGTTGTGCTTAGTTTATCTCGGAATATTGTTTCTAAAATTTTCATTTCTGATTTCAAAACAGTGTGTCTCAATGTTTCAGAAAACTTCCCTTTACTTAAATTTATTATCCTTTTACACTTGAAAATCAATGATATTTTAATATATATGATTCCAATATATCAATACTTTATAAATAGAATTACCGAAGCTTTAAATGTGATTCACGAAATATAAAATTATAAAGATGCAGCATTTGTTGGATAACACTTATTTCGAAATGTAAGATATAATTTTTAATTACATCAGAATTCGAATAAACCGCGTTAATGCCTGTGGTAACAACAGTAAATTAAGTTTTTAGGGTTACTTTATTCTCAAAAAATTATTTATAATAATACAGAATGACTCTAGGAGCATTTAGATTTTCTACGAAATAAATAATATTAAATTTAATATTCTGATTTACGTAGTTTTTTCGCTAATCATTTTCCTCTGAAATGTACACAATCATTTTTTAACTAATAGATGCATTATTTGGTTCTTATTATACATAGACACTTTAAATCAGAATCGCTTATGCCATTATTTGTACAATAATTTCATACATATTATTATGCGTATTATTTACAATCATCAGATTAATTTTGTTATATTTAAAATTCATTAATATCTATAGTAAAGTCTAAAGGAATTTTATAAAATTTCCTATTGCTTACTTTGGCTAGACTATTATTCCATAATTTTTTTACTATAAAAATCAAGTATTCATAGATAACATAGATCTCTTAAATTTAGATATTAGTTAACACTAGAACCGCGGGACTTTCGATATACCTAGAAACCGCGGAGCGGGTCATTTTGACCCTAGATTGTAAACTTATAAAATATGCACAAACGCTTAATTTATTTTACTAAAACATTTTATTTTTTAAATAATAATCAATTTTTCAGAATTTACATTAAATAATTATATAAATCAAGAGAAATTAACTTAATTTTTACAAAATCGTATTATTTAAAATTTATGTCTTTGAGTATAAAACAGGTCTCTTTAAAACAATATGGCATAAATTCCTAATTTCAATCGAAAACAGAGATTTCTTTTTATATGTTTAGACAATTTCAAAAAATTTAAAATTAAAATTTTTATCAGTTACTAAAAATTTTATCAGTACTTAGTTTACAGATTATAAAATCCAATTTATTGTATGCATTTTGTACAAAATGATTAATAAGTTTTGTACATTTTCCACAGATGGGTGCTTTACATTTTGAACAGATATCTAGAGTTTTATTTTCACATTTCGAAATGTGGCATCGGACTCGTTTACGCTTAATTTTTGGTGTCCGTCGTTTTCAATGGTTGCTTCAGATGCTCTTTTTGACACCTTTTTATGTCGGAAGAGAACAAACTTTTCTCGCAAGTCTTCAACCAAGTCTTGAATGAATTCTCGTCTACTAATAGATTTTCCAGTTACAGCTTTATATAAAACCCAGCCATTGATTGCAGCAAGGTCCAAAATATTACAAAAAAACCTGCACGGCCACCTACGTAAAGCAGACTTGACTGTAAATTTCCTTGCCATTTGTTCAATCACGTCCACAGTATTTAGTTGCGTTGTAGAAAACGATTGTATCAGGTACTTTTTTTGGGTTATCTGCAATTTCTAAGTTTGAATGGAGACTACTTAGCAACAAAACGTTTTATCTTTTTACCTAATAAACAGTTAGACTCATGTCTTTATGAGTTAGTACCGTAGTCGAATACAATGTGGATTTTAAAATTTTTACAGAGACTAGTATTTTTCTTCTTGAGCATTTTACAGTTCCTACAAGGCTGGTGTTTTGGATTTCAATGCCTCTGCAAGCTTCAGTGTTGTTAAAAAGTTGATGAGCTTCATCTTCAGCACATTTCTTTATGTTTCAATATCCATTCATCTATAAAAGTCTTTAGCGACAATATCAATCAAATGTAAGTTTGTTGTTTCTAAGCCCTTTGGTCTAGAAAATGCTAAACCAGGTTGTTTGAGAATCTAGTATTAATGATGAGCCATTGTGAATATGGTTTTGCAAGAAATATTTAAAGGAGGTTTAACGTTTATGACAACTAGAAAATTCCCACCAAACACTGTTCATTCAATATAAAAAAACATGTTTTTCAGATCTTATTAAAACACTATTTCGCATACTCAAAAGTCATCACATGTGTCAATCCTTTCTATGAGACCATTATGCTGAGATTAAAACACATTGTAAAAATACACCATTCTGCTAACAAATTGTTCCTGAATGAGTGAAATGTAATGAACATTATATTATGTCATATAATATTATTTAATGTGTAAAGATAAATATTACTCACTTTCAAATAAATTTATCTCTTTCAAAATAATCGCCAAAGGTGTCTATACAATTTTTCCAACGTTTCTCCAAGTCATCGAAACACTGTTTATAAGCATTGGAACTAACCGTTTGCAAAATACGCGTTGCATTTCTTTTGATATCCGAGACTTTTTCAAATCGCTGTCCTTTCATGGATTTTGCATTTTTTTATTACAAAAGATTTATTCATCACGAATTTGTTTCTAAAAACCAAAGAATTAATCAGTATTTTTACAAGGAGGTGCTTTTTCGATAAAGAAACAGGATAAGGCGAGTTAGGAAGGAATTGTTTGATTCTGGGCAATGATTCTTTTACACGATAATGCTAGGCCTCATACAACAATTTCTGTACAACAATATCTTGTTAAGCATTCAATTACAGAGATAAATCACCCACCCTATTCCCCCGACTTATCGCCAGCTGATTTTTCCTTTTCTGAAGCTTAAGATGGCCACGAAAGGACAGAGATTCGAAAACGTCTCGGAAATTAAATAAAATGTTACGCGTATTTTGCGAACGGTTAGTTCCAACGCCTATAAACAGTGTTTCGATGACTTCGAGAAACGTTGGAAAAATTGTATAGACTCCTTTGGTGATTATTTGAAGGAGATAAATTTTTTGAAGGTGAGTAATATTTTTTTATTTATAAAAAAATTATCCGGTTACTTTATGGCGCACCTATATATATAAATATATATATATAGATATATATATATATATATATATATATATATATATATATATATATATATATATATATATATGTGTGGGGGGGGGTGAGTGTGTCGGTGTGTATTTGTTTCTGAAACAACACTTTCTTTTTAAAATAACTCGTTTGAAATATTATACAAATAATTCTTTCTGGATCACTTTGTATTATCACTTTTTCCAGAAACACAAAGATTTATATTTCATGAAACTTGAAAAAAAATTATGAATAAATGGTGAAACTTTTGGCTTTCCCAGGAAAAAGTTTTGTGGATGGAACTGCCAGTTTTATTTACCTATTAGCATCCCCTTTATTCATATCAAATATTAAAATCTTTTATTTTTACTTAATTCTCGTTAATATTAAAGATAATACATTTATAAAGAATTTACATTTATAATATTACGTTTTTGTTTTAATGTTTGTCAGATTTATTTGTTAATTGTGATATAATCTTATATCTGAGTCCGCTTGCTAAGTTGCTAATTTTCTATTCTTTTTTCTAACAATTTTAATGAAATTTAAGATTTCTTATAGCCGTTTTATTACGTTTGTATTGTAAAATACTCAATAGATATTATTTTGTGTAAAGCGATAAATTTCGAATATTTTAGGATGGAATTCAAGAAATAGAGTTTTGGGGCATGTTATTTGAAACATAGCGTATGCGAGCAATATATGTCCTTTAAATGGAATTGCTTCACATCTTTGAATTCAACGTTGATGAATAGTAGTTATTATGAAATTATCATTAATAATCATATATATCTTTATAATCGTTATCTTAATGATATATATCATTAAGATAACTATCGTTATTATTAAAACTATCAATTAAGTCTCAAACGGTTATAATAGTTATCCATTATACACCGTATATTGCTAATTTAAACGCCTCATTTGATTGAATATGAAATTTTCATTATGACTGAGTTGAATATTTTCGAATGTAAACTTCTTAACGAAACAAAAATCTTTTTATCTCTCTCTCTTAAACATTCCCTTCCATATTTTCTGTGGCGGAATATTAATGTTCATTTCACTACACATTTCCTTTACTCTAAAATTTAAACCGAAAATTATGGTCGATAGGAAATCTATTTATCAAGAAATTGCCCATGAGAAGTTTTGGGGGTCACTATTGACAACTCAGCTGCTTCGTGACTTGCCCAGAGCTGTGGGAGTCCCTTGTTTCTGTGTTTTCACAGGGAAAGACATCTAAAATAGTCCATACAGCATTGGAGTAGCGGATTATCTGATTTGTCCTCTTTGCGGCCTGTCTAATAGTCTGGAGACCATCTAAAGTTTTCCTTGATCTTAATAACATTGGAACGGATTGCTGCTAATTTGATTGTTTTTTTTTCTTGTTTTTTCTTGTTGTTGTCTCAAGACCCTATTGGGCACCTCTAATGACGAGTCAGCTGCTTCGTGACTTGCCCAGAGCTCTGGTAGTTGCTTGCTTCGTGTTTTCTCAGGGAAAACTTCCAAAATTTTATCTATACAGCACTGGAGTAGCGTATTATCTGATTGTCCTCTTTACGGTCTGTCTAATTGTCTGGAGACCATCTTAAAGTTTGCCTTGATCTTAATAACGTTGGAGTGGATTGTGCTGCTAATTTTGATTGATTTTTTGCTGTTCTTGTTATGTTGTTCTTGTTATTCTCTCAAGACCCTATTGGGCAGCTAGACTTGGACTCAGATTAAAAACACCGAGATCTGCCGTTGGGGAAAGTAACCAAACTCTGATATCTTACTCCCAACAAGCTATTTTTATGCTCTTTCCATCTGGAATACCTGAATTTCAACTGTTTTAATCTTACTTTTATGATATTATTCACCTGCTAAACATCTTAACTATAATGCAATAAGGAAATTACATTTGTTCAACTTTTGTTTATTTATTCCGTTTTGTAATTTCCCCATATAGGCAGATTTCCAGATGTAAACCTACGCATAAAGATTGTTTATACCTTATGCATTTCATGCGCAAGCTGTTTATCTTTTTCTATTTTGGACAAAATTTAACAAAAAACTGAATGAGATTTCGAGAAATGATTGTTCAATTTAAAATAGCTCCAAAAATCTGCTTTTAATAGATATTCTGGAGATAAATAATTCAGTCCTTCTGTAATCTTACAAATTCACCACAGTAATGAAAATAGATTTTAAATCTTAAAGCAAAAATAACGTTTAGGTGTAATTCAAGACATTTATAGATGAAATTTTATTTGAATCTCTTTAAGAATGAAAATATAATTGAAAAATTGTATACCATGACAAAATGATATTTTACATGCGTACAAATATATACTTTTGCTGAAAGTAATTCCGTTTTAGATTTATGTGTTCGCAGTTTAGGAACCTAAATACGACGATCAATATATGTTAACAATAGAATATTCAAAGACAATAACACTTCGTTCGGTATCGCCATTTAGAATACAACGGAAGACATTCTAGATAAAATTTGAAAAATGATCTTGGGCATATTGTGTTGGTGCAACAGCTATTGATAAAAGTTAAAATTTCGATACGTTTCGGAGGAGGGCGATAATTTTCATAAGGTGTCACAGGAGAATGCATATCAACGCAAGGTAGAGAGATATATAAGGGGGAGAAAGGAAAATATCCAAGCGAAGATATTCTGCAAAAAAATACCGGGAAAGCGCTACTTCGATAGATACTTGAAACAATTTTCTTTCAATACATCAAAATCAGCAAATATACGTAAGAAACCATAGTGGATTTTTTATTCTTATTAATATGGAAAATATTTTTGAGGAGGTTTTGTCATCTAATTAGTTCCCGGACCAAAATATGTAACGGATCTGCGTCCGCAAAAGACTACGGTCTGTTATTGTTATAGCTAGAGATGCTGTATTGAATAAACGGATGATTGTTTGTTGTTTGTTTTTAATGTACTGGAATTGGATAGAAATACGGCTATGAGGGCAGAATGTGGTGCTATTTGTGAGGTCAAAATTGCAATCAGTGAAAAAGAGAATTCAGATCGTTACAGTTTATGTTTTATGTAATAATAATATGAATGTTATCAGATTGTTTCGCTGCCTTACTCGTATTTGCTTATTTGTGCACCAGTGTATCTGATGTGATTGAACAATTATTTTAAAATGTGTGGGTATATTCTGATAATTTTCGATAATATTTTAATTTGGATTTTAAGAGAGAAGTTAAACTAAGTGATTTTGGTCTTCATGGAGAAGAGGTATGGATTGCAGTTCAAATCTAACCCTGTCTATAAAGCACTCGTGGTGGTTCGTCTATCGATATGGTCTCTCAACATATTGGGAAGGCTTCAATATACTATACTAGCTATTTCAGTTAACTTGAGACTATTTTGAGCATACATGAAAATGATTGTAAATGATCATTGGAATAATAAAAAATGCATGTTTTAATTCAACTACTTATAAAACCCAGTTTGAATACCTGTTCATATCTTCTCAGTATGACAAGAACAGTTAAAGTGGGATGAGGGGTTCGATCAAAAGAAAGGATTTTATTGGAAATTCTCCCGCAAAAACATGCTCCATGCATGACGATTCTATATCTAAGAAAGAAGTGGTGTGCAATTTCTATTTGCTGCTTAACATAATTTTTTCCAACATGTATATCAAGTCTACATTAAAATACATGTATACAAAATCAAAGTTCTATACATCTTCCAACCAGATTCTTGATAATGTATAGGTTTGACACTATAAAAATGCCTGCTGTCATATTGACGATTTCGGATATACTATTGAGCAACTATGTCTGTATTTATGTCCTCGGGCTTCTGAAATTTTAGAATTTTGCTAATTTTATGCGAAATATGTACACACATTTACAAAATTATATTCGACAGTAAAGAGGGTTAGAAAATGTGTTCCATACCTCCTAAGACTGAAAGCCGTCCGTTTGATGGCAATATAGAAAACATGCAGAAAGCTTTCAAATAATACCGGAAAATGTTAGTTTATTTTCATATCTCCACCTTTTTGCAAGGAGAACACAGATTACTCTCTCGGAAATATTAGTGTTGAAAATATGCACTGCACAAACCATGCATATAATTTTACGGATAAAACCATACCAGGTTGTCAGCTCGGCATACCTGCATAAAATATATCCAATATGTGATAATTTATTATATATGGTCTGAAATAGTTCAAAATTAGAGTATTTAACCATTTAAAAATTATATGTTTTATATTCTTGATTTTATTTCAACCGTCAAATTGACGGCGTTCAGTCTTGTTAGTAAGAAAAATTCCTATCTTTCTACTGTTGATAAGAGACAACAATGTCGCTCTTGCAGTCAATTTCATTCGACTGAGATGCAGCAGCTACTAGTACTTATGATAATACAAATAATACAAGTAATACGAATCTGTGTTTATGTAACTATACAACTATCATCTTTCAAATCTAACAATACTATATGTTTCTATGTTTATCAACAAAGGTTTAAGCACCACTCTTCTCCTGCAAACTAAATCCTCGGTAAAATAACAGCTGAATCGAGGCGTTGTAGCGGTAACACAGAAAAAACATGTAGAAAAACCTTAGAAATATAGAAAAGCCTTTGTATAAAAGAAAATGTAAAATACATACTTGTGCTGCCAATCGTATTAAAGTTTACTGCTGGAAAACTGTTAAGAAATGTCACATATAGGGTAGAAGGCATGGCGAGAAATATAAGACAATCCATAAATGAAGAATAATAAATAAATAAATTGAAAATGATACCTTACTAACTCTTGATAAATTGCTGGTGAAAACAGATAAAATTATATTTATACTTTTAACGATAAATCGTGGGCATTACGTGATCTTGTTATATCATCACTCTCAGATTATAATTAAATTCTCCCTTGCTTTAGCCGAACGACGGGATTATTAATAATGTTAGAGAGACGCATGTGTTCATCTTGTAGATTCAGAAACCTCGTTTAAAAAAAATAAAGATTATTTAATGAGGAATTTTTAAAAACGTAAAGGATGAATGAGTATTTTAAAATATGTTTACGTGCATGTTAATGCAATAAGAACGTAGTTCCCTAGAGCATAAAATTTAGATGTCAAAAATGAAAGAAAATTTAATCACGGTACCCGTGCTGGTAATATTAAAATTTGTATTAATGAACTTATTCAAACCTTGCATTTTTAAGTATTTTTACTATGCAAAAAACAGAGCAAAAACTTAGTAAAAACACAGATATCATTTACACGTTTCATAATGGGCAGGTTTAAAAAATTACAGTAAATTATTAGATAGAAAACATACAAGGTCATTTTATTTGTGGTTTTATTTTCTAGAGCTCGACTCCTAACAATCCGGAGTAGAATGATGTAACTCCCTGCGGGATATATTAACAAGCCCCACGGTAAACCATAAAGTTATACAAGAAACAATATAACTAGGTAAACTAATTCTGCAACCGTAATCAACTGTTGCATATTGTTTAGTTTTAAATGAGCGCATTTGTTGAACGTGGTTCATATGTAAATATGCTCTTGTAATGCATTATTGTATGTTACATCTGAGTACATTAAGCAGAATAGTATGGGTATAACGATTTTGAAGTAACAATCCTGGAAATGTGTCACAGAAGTTTAGGTGTTCTACCTTTAATAGTCAGTACAAGTGCTATAAATGTTTAGAGTCAGTAATAAAGACTGCATTTTATCATTTTCCAGTCATTATTTAGGCTTGGAGTTATATAGAGGCTCATTCTTAGGGAGAAAAATACTGACAAAAAAGTTTGGTGCATGATACGGATACATTTAAGTGTCAGAAATATAATATATAAATAATTCATAATAAAATTATAGTTCAATAAAAATTTATGGAGATATTAAAAAAAATAAATAAATATGAATGTTATTTATATTGTGCAAAATGCAAAATTTCACATATTTTAAATTCTATTTACAGAAAAACATTCATTCATAAAAGAGGAAACTATTATTTATAAGAGAAAAGAAAAGTCATCAAGCTGTTTTTATACCATAAAATGTTCTGATACGATGTTGATGAAAAATAACTAAATTATATTTGGAGTTATTCGGCAGAATAAAGTTAAAACAACTCCTAAATATTGCACGGAATTCGAAGCATGATTTATTACAGAAACTCTCATGCTGCGTAGCAAATCAGGAAAGAAACCGTTTTTTCCCCGCTCGCGTCCTCCTAAGAAATTCAGCGTCATTTCTCTTAAACTGAATTGTTGTAGTTAAACATTTATTCCTTCCGAATTTCTTTCCAAAGTGCAAATTTAAATGGTCTGAGCAGAACATTTTCGACATTTGAATAATGACGGCGAGCATTTCTGTTATCACTCTCCTATAAAACCCGCGGGAAATGCCAGAATCGCATTTACTGATTCGGCTTTGATATTTTCACTCTTATCAACATCTCGTGAAGCGGGTGTTAGCTCTAGTTCCGGAACATTTGATACGGGACGTTCTCTTTTTTTCTTTTCCTTGTTTCCGCGAACATTAAGTAGATAATTTTTTTGAAAGTATAATATAGATTGCAATGAGATTGAATATCGAACGGAAAAAAAGTTCGATTTAGAATCCGGGAGTATTGCATAATGTATTCTGCTAGATATTTTTGAAAAATCTTATTCCATACATTAAGAATTCAGAAAAAAGAAATGTATATATATATATGTGTGTGTACCATTTACACACGACACAAAAATAGATGTTCAGAGCATGGCAATCAGAAATACATGCGTACTTATTTCTTTAATATAGTAATTCAACGTATTATTCATATTATAAAATACAGGGGGATTTTTTTTTTAACTGACACTACTCAGAGCCATCTGTATCGCGATCTATCAGCCGGAATTCCACCAAAATTGATAGAGGAACTAAGGAGGGCATAAGAAAGAGTTTCCATGAAAAAAGTTAGTTTTAAATGTCACCGACTAGGGGACGATTTGGCGCTGTTATTGACTGCGCTCCCAATAATTTGCATAAAAGACAAGTAAAAATCAGATTACACATTTATGACTATGCAGTCGACACCAGCGCCGGTATTTAGGGCTATAATGATAAGGGATGAAAAGTTGTAAGCAGGCAAATAATAACAAATAAAATTCCCCGCAACAGCACTTTATGCAGCAAATTCATTATCGATGACTTTTGGAATTTTTTTTCACGGAAACTATTTTCTATGTCGTACTTAGTCTCTCTATCAATTTTGGTGGAATTCCGGCTGATAGGATAGCGTACAGATGACTCTGAGTAGGTGTCAGTTTAAAAAAAAATATTTTGTAAATAAACAAACTTATAAGATTATTAATTTTTAAGTTAACGTTGTTGTATACAATAACTAAAGCAATCTACCTTAAAATTGATGATTTTACTTGTTTTTGTGATTAATAATAAACATAACTTAATGTGTGGAAGCCAATTTAGTGATCATAATATCAGCGAATATTTTCCATATTATTACTGAAAGCCTTAAATTACTAATCAGAAATTAAATTTAATTCATAAAATTAGCTGGTTTTGTGAAAGAAACCCGTTTCGATGCTTGATTTAGTGAAAGATCATTTAACTAAATTAATCATTTTCGCACAAGAACTTCAGTAGCAAACGTTGTAAACGTTACTTTCCAAAGGTTCACCATTTAAGAAAGTTTACTCGACACTTTACCGATAATGATTTTCTTATTTACTGATTATTTCACAGATCTGACAACTAGTGTCTTCACGAGCTATGGCGGATATGTTATCTTGAATTATAAAGGTACACATTAGAAAATCCAGTGGACACGCGCTACCCTTGTTAAAAGGGCTCTTCACTTGCATGCCCATAATGAGGTTCAATGACGAGAGAGAGGAAAAGTATGAACTAGGTGGTCTATTCAACTGATAGATGGCATTCATATGTTGTTGCTAAATTAATTTTAGTTTGTACTATTTAGTATTTTTGATAACTCAGAAAGTGTATTTCAGTGTTGTTTTTGAAATGTAACCAATAGATTTGTGATCCTGTTTTTAACCTGGGCCAGTGATGTCAATGGGCGATATAAAACAGTGATGGCAGAAAGAGCTCTTCGGGTGAAGGAAATTAATTTAAACTTTATTAACACTGCAGGTCATAGCAGGGAGGAGCAAGTAGATCCCAACGTTCTATTTGAAAGTTAAAGAACTTCCCTGTGCTTTAAAATTTTACTGGTAGTGAATTCGTCACCAAATAAGTAGATCAACGTTTACTGGTCCTGCAAAATTAACACAGGTTGCATGAATTACTGGTCATTTCACTATGCCAGAATATATTCAAAATTAAGTGATGCAATCTTTGAGAACATTTTTAGCTGATGAATATTTATTTTACGCAAAATTTTATTTCGAAGTCTTTTTACGGTCTCGGACTTGAATTAAAATCTTTGAATAAGTATAACTTCTTTTAGAAAATACTTCCCATATTAAACCTGCGTTGCCATGTCTGAAACAAATGTACGTTGCCAAATTAAGAGAAATAAAATTTTGAATATATTAGAAAACCAAATAATTTCATATTAAAATAAATTTCTAACTCATTATGGGCGAAAATAGGAGTCTTAACACATTCCAGTTTTATACCTTAGAGTATTTACGCATGTAGAAAATTTTTCAAGAACAATTTTTAGAAAACTGATACATTGCTTTTAGATACATGAATATACATACTTGCGGAAAGAGGAATGTTCTGTTTATTGTGCTATTGTTTGTGTATTTTGCTTTAATTGTGTTCTACGCTAGGGAGTTATAAAATCAAACACGAACTTCTAGAAAATTTGAACTACTGTACTCATAAATAGTGTAAGTATGTCTTTATTTCACCGAAAACTGCAGAATATTTCATTTTATTTATTCATGGATGCTTCCATTTTAGTGATTTAGTGCAATATCCAGTAAATAATCTTATTAGTGTTCATTATTTTCCCGAAAATTTATATTTACAGAGTTCATTTCACAATATTTTCTTTATCCTACACAGATTCGTTAATTGATCTAGGCTTGTGTTAGTTTAGAAATGAGAAGTTGTATGGAAATACACTGGCATGCTAAACCTTAGGACAGTATGTTTTTTCTGCATTTTCTTCGCGATGGAGCTACCAGAATAAATTAAATTCAGACCAACGAGACCTCAATATATACCCTACTGTTGAATGTGGTGAATGAAATAACACACGTGCAAAAAATAATACTAACCTTAATTCGGAGAATTTATTATGAAACAGTTAGAAAGCATTATACATCATCGAACACTTTATTTGTAACAGATGGAATGAATCAAAGGGTGATGTTTAGTAGGGAATATGATGTCCTATGACTGCTATGGTTGCTCTATAGCGTCCAACCATGCTTAAAATGATGCTTTGGTCTATGACCTGTTGGGATAAGATTATCCACTCTTCTTTTCCGTTCATGGGCATTTTGAAGTGGACATATGAGTGCCGCAAGACGTCCTACCAGAGCGTCCCACACAGGTTCTATTGGATTCATTCCTGGGGACTTCGCAGACCAATCTATATTAGGGATATCCTCATTTTCCAACAGTTCATTCACACCACTTTCAGGATGATGTCTGGCAATATCTTACATAAAAGGAACTGAGAACCAATGACACCTCGGATAAGAATTACGTGAGAAATGATTACATCAATGGTGTAGCGGCTTCGTGTTACTGAACCACGTGCGAAAATGTGGAGCCCACTTAGCATGATTCCTACCCAGATACTGGCACCTTCACCTACATACCGCTCTCTCTCGGTAATTTTTGGAGGATACCGTGTTCCCGCCTCTCTCTAGAATTGCTATGTAGACTGAAGCGACTCTCATCAGTTAAAAGTACAGTGCTTCATTGCTGAACACTCTAATCTTTGCGGTCCTTACACCATTTTAGACAGTATCTCCGATGTGCAGGCATTGGATGGATACAACGGTCTGGCCGTCGGGTGAATAGACTACTTTATGCACACGTCCAGCCACCGTGAACCATGACACTTGGCCATCTGCAATTTATTTGGAATATTGCCTGCCATCTGCCGCCTGTCTCTTGTGGTCTGTAGGATGATATATTGGTCATCCCTTGGTGTCATTTTCTTTGATCAAGTTCGTACCATCACCGATCTTTCAAATAGCTGTCCCTTTTCCTTTGAAGGTATTTCACACACGTGAAACAATGCTATGGGCGATACACACACTTCATCTCGACTCTTCCCCCTACATCCTTTTTGAAATTTACGAAATATTCTACTACGCGTAAAATCAACTGATTGTATCCTACTAGACATTTGTGTTATCTGTAGCGCAACTAGAATTCACATTCATTTATTACAACGGCTAGCATACTAAAGTTCTATTTCGAAGCGTTTCACGGAAAAGGTGCTTTTACCAAGTTCAGCCCTGTCACGTGCAGTTGCAACTTGACTATCTGGAATTTTACATATATGTCATCTTTATAGTGATCAGGTATCCTTATGTAAATCGCTTCTAGCTTTTGCCTTTCAATTTTATTTTTTAAACAGAAAATTTTCTATCACACAAAAACATATATTCGTAGGGTAAGTATTTCGAATATGAGACAACTTTTTAATTTTCATATATAACTAGGAAAGTAAGTGAGGAATTATAATACCAACTTGATATACTTTTAATACTTATAATAATTTTACTACATATAACAATGACAGAAAATCGAAAATAACCTTATGATTTTCTTGTATGAAATTATAAACACAAGTGTTCCATTTTTGGGGTCTGAAAAAAGTAGTTCTAATATGAGAACCCCATTCTACAACTCTAAAAATGAATTAGAAATACTGAAAAGTTTGTAAAAATAAAACTGTACACAATAATTAGATAACAGTTACCTATATACACCAATAGGTGAAAAAGAAAAGATACATAATAGAGGGATAATTTTTCTCGTTTACCTTTAATCACTGAACATCATAAATTTATTTTAATATCAATTCCAATATAGTTTATTTTTTAGAACTGCTTTATACCTTCGACTTATATTGCATATATGAAACTCAAAATATTTCTACATATTACTTATAATTCACAACTCAAATTTATCAAATATTTTTATAATTTACACTTTATTATATCAAAATATGTTCACAATGACAGATTCTTTACAACAAATTTGGTTCCTTGTATACCACTCATTCACTGTGTACATTTTGCTTAAGATTCAAGGTGTGTTTCTATGTTTGCGTGTGTTTGTGTAGATTTTTGCACAATTGTGCTAAGTTAGGGTCAAAGGAATGCAGGTTCGCATGCATTCCCACAATCTTAACCAAAACTGAAATCTCTAAAAGAAATTTTACAGTGTATAAACAAATTGGTGCATATAGTGCACAGACTGAAACTCTAGGTTGGCAGGGGCTCAAAGGAAGTCTGTAGTCCATCACTGAATCCACAAAAAGGAAAAGGCTTTAACACCCAAGCCAACCAAGAGGAAAAAGTAATCCGTTCACTGATGAATTCTAAATGGGTAAACAAGTGTCAACAAAGAACCGAAAGAAAGGGAAGGTATGGAGAGGCCTTCCCATGGTCCGTCTTTAGTCATTATTTATTTATGTATTAAATTGATTCAACACCTTGAGTGACTGACACGTAGAAGAGGTGCAAAAAGTTAACAGTCAACTGGGATGACTTCCAAAAAATGTAAGTTGAGTGGTGATAGAACAGAGTCTTCAAGAAGGAGGGAAATTAAAAAGGTAAAATAATTAGAAATGTCATATTCGGTTGTTTACTCAGAAGATCCAGAAGTTCACATATAACAAATTTCTAGTAAAAAGTTTAATCAAGATAGTTTTTTTTATTTATATAATTTAATTTAGTTTTAGACTACACACAAAGTTATAATCACCTTAACGTGAAGTCAATTGGTGTTATGCACCAATAAATAATATCAAAAGAATTGGATCTCTGAGTTTTTGAAGTTTTGTCATTATTGGGAAAATACAACATACATTTCAGCACATTAAACAAACCAAAACATTGTAAAAATGGTAATAAAATTTCAAGATAATCCAGAAAATGCAGGTGTAGCAAAAGTTCTTTCAACAGTTAATTAAATTTCAATTCGAACAATTGTTAAAATCCAATAGAAAATCAATACAAATCACATTATAGTTTTAATTTCACCTTATCATAATTTTTACTTTTCATCATCTTATCATCATTGACATTCACAATTTTTACAATTTTAATTTTACTTGTAAGTAGTACTAAAACTTTCTTATCCCCCCCTCCCCAAGAAACTGCTGCATAAACATAAGAAATTTTATTTCAATTTAATTTCATTTTTTGGATGAAAGTGACGTAATCCTGCTGAATATACAATATCGGTGTCTTTCCTGTACATTTATTTGGTCTGTTAATTTCAAAGTTTACGGTAGAAAGTTGACTTAAAATTTTATAAGGGCCTGAATAAGGGGATCTAGTTTTCTTGAATTTAGGTATTTAAATTCCTCGTACATTACTAAGTCTCCAATTTTAAAATTTGATTCTACAAAATGTTTATCATATCTTTGTTTATTAAATTTGTGGTGCTGAATAGTCTTTTGAACTGCAATTTTTCTTGCTTTCTCAACTGGTAGATAATTTAATGAACTTATTGGTGGCAAAGGTGAACCATATGGTTCCAAAAGATAATTTGGTGGAAACCCAGTCACAGAGTGGGGTTGCTTTTTATATTCAGAAGTTACTTGCTCGAAAATTTTTGCCCTGGGAATATTTTTCGAAGAAGAATTTACTTTACATCTCAATTTTGCTACTATGGTTTGATTACATCTTTCATTCTTTCCATTGCATTGAGGTCTATGGGCAGAAGTTAAAAGTTGTTTAATATTATGATGCTTCAAAAATTTCTCAAATCTAGAGGAAGTGAATGCAGCATTTCTATCACTGAGTATCTGTTTACGAACTTTAATATTGAAACTTTTCTTTAAACAATTAGTATATGCCTCACTTCTTACACTCTTGGAAGGAAATGTCCAAATATATCTGATTGCATGATCAATTACCAGATAAAGATATTTTTGTCGAGTTATAATAGTTAAAACCCCCAACACTATCGTTTGAAATTAAGTCGAATGGTTCTTCAGCAATAGGTACCTGCTCCATTAGTCCAAATTTCTTCTCAGTTGATTTTTTCTTTTTCTGACATGTTTCGCAACAACGAACAAAATTTTAAATATCTACAATTATATTTTGCCAATAGTTAATAGGGGAAATTCGCTTTAACCTTTTTTCACACCTGGGGGGCCAAATTTTTCATGTGCTGAGGTTATTATCTTTACTCTTAGTGAAGTCGGAAGTATAATTTTTACTAAGTTTTTCTTTTTCACACTTAAGACTCCATTATATATTTTATATTTTACATTATTTATATTACCATCTAATTGTCCTTGAATAATTTCATCTGTACTTAGGAAATAACAATATTGGGACACAAAGTGACTTAGAGGGTTTCTTGATAACATGTCTGCTTCATAGTTGTTTTTACCTTTAATGTGTATTAGCTCATAGTCATACATAGAGAGTTTCAAAGACAATCTAAACAATCGTACAGTTATTTTTTTTTACATTTCTGAGCCATTGCAAGGCAGAGTGATCTGAATGAATTGTGAATTTTGTCCCATGCAAGTAACAGTGGCATTTATTAATGGTATCTATTATTGCTAAACATTAAAGTTATGGCATAGTTCCTTTAGTGTTTTTTAATTTTCTGGAATGAAAAGCGATTGGGTGTAATTGACCACGAGGGTGTTTTTGTTTTAATACAGCAACAACACATTCTTGACTGGCATCGACAAATATATGGCAAGGATAATTCGGGTTAAATAAAGTTAAAATTGGTTTAGAAATTAACTCATCCTTCAGTCTATGATATGAATTTTGACATTCCTGGGACCAAACCAATTTACATCTTTTTTGAGCAATTTATTTAGTGGAAGTCTTAATTTCGCATAATCCTGTATAAATTTTTGATAAATATTAATTGAGCCTAAAAATATTTGCAATTCATTTACATTTCTTGGTGGTAGTAGTTTTTTAATTGTTTCAATGTTAACATTATGGGGTGAGTATTTTCCTTGTGAAATTTCATATCCTAAAAATGTTATATCCTTTTTTGCAAATTAACACTTAGATTTGTTTAATTTGATATTTTCTTTCTGTCAGATTTAAAAAATTTTCTTCAAATGTTTTATGTGTTCATTAAAAGTTTTTGAAAAGATTATTATGTCATCAAAGTAGTTCAAGGCATATTTTATTTGATATTTGTTTAGGATTTTTCTTATGGCTCTCTGAAATACACTAGGTGCATTTTTCCAACCAAACGGTAGTCTTCGCCAGTCGTAAAGGCTAAAATTTGTTGTGAATGCTAATTTTTCAGTGTCATGTTCGTGAATATCAATTTTCCAATAACCTGAAGTTAAGACTAGTGTCTAAAAAATAATTTGCATGAGGTAGTTGATCTAGCATGTCATCAATACGTGGTATGGGTTCAAAATCAGTTTTTGTTATGACATTCAATTTTCGGTAATAAATTTTCATAATCTTGTTTTCCTTCACCTTTCTTATTTTCCAAAGATACTGGGGCACTGTATGGAGAATATGAAGGCTTAATAAATCCTGCATTTAAAAGTTCGTCAATCTGTCGTTTTATTTCATCATTTTCTGTCTGGTATGCATGATATGGCCTTTGCGCTACTGGTAATTCTGAAGTAAAATGTATTTTTAGGGTTCTAATTTAATTTACTAACATCGTACTTATTTTTTGAAAATATATGTCCGAAACCTTCTAAAATTTTATCTAATTGTGTCCGGTCCTCAGGCATTTGTTCTGGTGCTACAAAATTCAAAACATCACCGGGCTGTTTAAACAGAGTATTCAATGTATCATCGAGGATACCTCATGTCTCCCTACAATTTTTATAATTCCAATCTACATCGTTTACAATTTCAGAAACTTCATTTTTTTCTTCAGATTGTCTCATATTTTGATTCATGTCATTATTCAGGATTTTACAGATATTCTAAAAAAAAAGTTCTCATATTTGGGTTCACACAAATTTTATCAACAGTTATGTTATATTGCCCAAAAGAGTGATTATTTCTAAAATTATATTTCTCAATAAATTTTTTATTATTACAACATTTCTATCATTATAAACATTTCTACCATTATAAACATTTCTATTTAACTTTCTAAATTTACACATATTATTATTATAATACAATTTACCTTAATTCAGATTTTCACCATAATTTTTTTAAAATTTTTCTTTGCACATGGAATGCATAAGGATTTAAAAATTTATAATCATCACATAAATTTATCTCATTACAAAATTGGAACACTTTTAATGTTTGAAAATCAATTTCTAACTTAAATAATTAAATATACTTTAAAAATAATAACAAATATGGTAATTCACTGTCTACAATTAATATTTCAATTTCCTTTTTTCCATTGACTATCTTCACTTTTGTCTCTTTACATGTCCATCCGTTTGTTTCAATATTACATTACTCTGTTCTTTTAATTTAATTTTTTTAAAAGTTTACACATTGTAGTTGACAATAAAGTCACTGTGGACCCTGTGTCCAACAAGCACATAATTTGGGAATCACTCCCCTGAGCTTGTATCAGTAGTCAGCTGGAATCTCTATTTGGGTAATCTGCTCTTTGGTAACTGTTGTGGAAACTCCCTCTATTTTGATGCCGTTGGTCGCTTAATCGTTCCCGTCCCTTATGATATGGATTCCTTCAATGATGAAAATTCTCTCGTCTGTAAAATTTTGGCTCATTGTTGCTAGTCCACCTCCGTCTGTTTGCCGCATCACTCCATCGTCGCTGATTCGTTGACTCGTTAACACTCTGTTTATTTCTCACAGGGGAACTTAAATATTCCTCTCTTTTTTCATTTTTTCCTGAACTGGCTGTCGGCAGGTGTATCTTCTTTGCAATGTCTAGCCACTCTAACGGGTTTCAATTTTTTTGCATGGTGAGGAGCGTCTTCATCTGGGGTGGTCAATCAAGATTGAGAATTTCGAGTAGCTCCGTATCTTTTTTTTGGAGCACACTGCCCGATTCTAATTTTTGCTTGTAAAGCATAAAGGGGTCTCCGTTTCCTTTTAACTTCAATTCCCGAAACTCCGTATGTATTTGCTCTTTGCTCTTTGAAAAAATTGATATCAAATGCTTCTTTATTAATCTTCCCTAATAACTATGTAGAAATGATCAAATCTTGAATTTCCTCACTGACATAACTCATCAAGTTTTCTTTTTTCCATTCGTCATTTAATTCCAATGCGTTGCATCTTTCTTCATATAAGTTGAACCAATGGAGAATATTTTTAATCCTGTTGTTGTCAAAAGTAGGGATTGGTAATTTAATTTCAGTCCTTATTCTCTCCACAAATTTTTTGCTACATCTAGTTTCTGTTTGAGTACTTTCTACACAAATTATTTTTTTTCTTTTCGTCTGTTTCATTCTGTTCTTTTTCGATTTCATTTTGATTTGTTTTCGCTCCATCATAAGCTTCAGTTTGTTGAACATAGCTATTATCCAGGTTCATTTGCTGTATGTTTAAACATTTTCCTGGAGTATATTTCACGATCGTCGATGTCGATTGTTTCTACGAACGCATATTTTTCACCTGAATTGAATCCTCGAATATTAAAAATCTTCGCGCCTTTGCGCTAATCCACAGTTCGGTCAGTTTTTCATTTCTCCCCGCAAAGTTAGTGAATTACGCGACTCTTGACAAGCGTTGAATCACGCTCGCTATTTTCATAGGATTTCGCAGTCTTTCGTATTCACGCAAGTCCATGGCGTTGTGGAAAGGAAATTTAATGCAGTAAGACATAGATCAATGTCCATTTTTCTGACGTTTATTACTTTGATTCAAGGTGAAACCACTGTCCAGTTAACACAGCGTCTAGCGCTCACGATTTCCAAAAAAGCGGACCGTCTCACCGCATATCCAATGTCATTGAATTCTCATCCCCTGTCTAACTAACGTACTTCTTTGTTTTAAGCTTCTAGAATCCTGCGTGACGTTTGCACACAGATAATGCTTGGCCGGAGTTAGCTTGTCAATCAGCGCGATGCTATTAACAGTTTATATATATATATATATACCAGTATAGTCAATAAGTTCGGTAACTACCCTCCCCCCTCATGCCCGGTGTGTGCGGGAACCGAAATAACGATGAGGTTTGCAAGTCTCGTTATCTGGGTACGCGTGAGACGTCACATGACGCTTTGCACAACTGCTAATGCGCCGCAGCTCACCATTTGGCTGCAGACTGTCAGCCTATGATGTCGATGTCGAAAAATGTCCTTTTTGGAGCAACGTTCCAATATTAAATTCTGCTACAAATTAGGAGAAACCACTGCAGAAACGTTACGGTTACTGCAAAGAGCGTATCGAGAAGAATCTATGTGCAGATCGAAAGTTTTCAAACGGTACAGCTTGTTTAAAAATGGGAGAGACGCTGTTTCAGATGATCCGCGAAGTGGGTGGCCAGTGACCCCACAAACGGAGGCGAGCATCCAACTGGTAGGAGCAGTGGTTGTTTGGTTGGCGGAAGTTTATTGGCGCAAGGTCCAGAAAGTACAAGATGCGCCAAACACAAGGTAACATCGTCAACAAATGGTATGTACAGGTTCTTCGTCGTCTCCGGGAGGCAATGCGTGGTAAACGTCCACACGTATGGAAATCCAACATGTGGATGTTGTTGCATGACAATGTCCCGGTGCACCGATCCCTGATGTTGCAAGATGCCCTTGCTAAACACGGCACCACAGTTCTGTCACATACCCCGTATTCCCCAGATCTCGCTCCTTGCGATTTCTACCTGTTCCCGAAGCTGAAAGATCGCATGAAGGGCAAGCGGTTTGCAAATTCCGAAGAAGTGAGGGCAACAGTGACAACCGCTTTACGACAGCTCTCACGCAACGGTTTCCATGACTGTTTTCAGAAGCTGTATCAACGCTGGCAGAAGTGTATAGTTGCGGAAGGACATTATTTTGAAGGTGATTGTGTCCAGAAGACTTTGTAAGTGTATTCGTTGTTGTAGTAAATGAAGTCACCGAATTTATTGACTGTACGATTATATATATATATATATATATATATATATATATATATATATATATACACTGGTATCTCGATCGATCGTTTTCGAAATCATCGTTTTCCCGTATGTGTCGTTTATTTCACTCAATCCCGACAATCATTTTGCTTTGTTATGCTCTTGGATCTATCGTTTTCCAGCATTTATCGTTCAGTTCAGTCGGTCCCTTTAAAAACGATAGATAGAGATTCCACTGTACATATATATATATATATATATATATATATATATATATATATATATATATATATATATAATAAATTAATTTATCCCTCTTTGAGATTTAGTAACTTTTTTGGTAATGTATAAAATGTGTGAATTTGAGGGTATTTTTTAGGTAGTTTGCTTAGTTATCGGTCATACAAAAAAAACGGTCAAGAAAAAAAATTGTGAAGATTGCAAAACGTGACACCCAACACAAGTCCAAAAGGACGTCGCACACGAGCTCAACACCCCAATGCATTATTTGAAAGGCTTTTAGCTCTATTCATCTCATAATGAAGGAGCAACTTTAGAAGAAATCAAAGCAACGATGTTGTTCTGTCTCTTAATTACTGGCTTTTAACTTATTTTGGCTAATTCAGATAGTATGTGGCCGTATAAGCACGCGCCAAATCATACATTGTTGGCACGCACTTATTCAACACCGAGCTGAAAATTACATATCGTTTCATAATGACGATCAGTTGGTGGTTTACACTTTTAAAGAGAGGAGAAAGGAATGCTATTAAGCATTATTTCTCTAAAATTTCGAAAATCTAAGGCATTTCTATCAATTGTGGGTGAATGTAAGTAATTAAATATCTTGGCAAATTTGTGCCGCAATAATATACATACATGTATTTTTTATTTATTTATTTATATAATGTATTTTAGAAGATTTTAATTAGTTAGGTATTTATCAAGATGAAATTCCTTTATTTAAAGATCATTATTGTTTGCTTTTTAAGAAGATGTATCTTAATTGAATAGAGGGAGGGTTTGATAAATACCTATATATTTTTCAGTGTGTAGATGTAATTGAAATGAAAATTCCCTTTTGTAAACTATTAATGTTTTTTTTAGAGGAATTGTATAATTAAAGAAATGTATAATGCAGACATATATAACGAGAATGGTAAAGGGTTTTTCAAAATTCTAACTGCAAATTTTAGGTAGAAAAACTAGCATTTTTTTGCTTACATATATAGTGGCCCAGAGGTAAAGTATAGAGATAAGCCTAACAAGGGTATACACAAGAGAAAGTATAGAAATTTTGAGAAATGACAAACACAAGGGAATTTATACAAGTTTTGAAAAATTAAAGAGGATAAAAGATGGCACAAGCATATGAGTAAAGAAAAAAAAAGCAACTGAAGAGACTTTGTAAGAACTCAAAAGGGTTTAGGTTGCGTTATTTATTTTATTTATACGCATTTTCGAATAATTTTTCTTTTCAAACATGTTTTTATGGAAAATTATCAAAAATTCAAAAATCGTAAAAAAAAAAACCAAATTTGTTTTAAAAAATTAAATTAAATAGCGTTTTGTATACACCTGCTGAAAAAATAGCCTTTATTAGTGTCTTTCACTTCTTTAAATAGAAATTGTTTCAAAATAATTTCTAAGATCTACAAATATTTATCTGTGCAACTTTCAACCAATTTAAAGATTAAATCAGTCATTTTCCGGAGTAATTTTTGATTCCCGGAAAATAATGTCCCAAATTTTCCTCTAAATCAAAAATTCTGATGAAGGTTCAGAAAAGATAGAACAGGTGAATGCTGCAAAACGTGTCATTCGGGTATGATGGGAAGAAATTTAAATAAGTACTCTTCAAGATACCATTCACAGATGCTGAAGTACAGATGTAATGTGGACATTGCATACACAGAAGAACAAGAATACGTATATTGACACAGTAATAACCATTGAAAAAAGCTGTTTTTGTTGTTTCATTTTAAAACCTTTTGAGGCAACAAAATGAAAATGAAATTTACTTGTATGTCGACCCCTAAATTGAATTATACACTACTGGTCAAAAGTATTGCAAGTTTGAGAAATCTAAAATTTTTTCAAGAATAAGCCCCAAAAAATAATATTTTTTCAATGCAACTGATATATTTTAGTGTCAATATAATTAGTTTAAAGACAAGATATGATTAAGTTATTAAAAAAAAATAACTATTTAATTTTTTAAAAAACACCATACAAAAAATGTACAGGTTATCAAAAATCGGCATCCATTATGGTTCCCCGGAAAATAATGAAATAAATAAACAATTTCAAGTTCTTCTGCGCAGAAAAGATAATGAATGAGTGCAATTGAACCGAAAATCATTTAATATGTTGTTGGGCCGTCTCGGGCTTTGATCACAACAGCCACTCTTTTAGACATGGAATCCATAAGGTTTTGCAACACTTCTGTCGGTATTTCGTGGTGCCAAATTTTAATTATTGTTTCCTGAATATCTCCTTTCGTTCTGGGATGAGTTTGAGATATTTTCCTTCCAATTATACTCCTTAAATTCTCAACAAAATTTAAATCTGGGGAGTTTCCTGGCCATGGGATTAATACCATGTTTTGTAAATTCAGCCTTAACCTAATATAAGGAATGTTTAGAATAAGAGTTCAGAATTGAACACTAATGAAATTTAATTTAATTTCAAAGTTTTTCTTGCCGCTTTCGTTGTAATGCAGGGTGCTAGGTCTGAAATACCCATTTCTGCCTTGGAAACATGTCATGAGCACTAGGAATGACATGCAGCCCCACATCCTTGGACTTTCTGTGTGTTTTGCTGTACGAACCAGGCAGTCTGGACTCATGCAAAACATAGTCTTGCAAATCCTTGTGGATTCCATGCCTTAAAGAGTGGTTGTTTTGATCAATGCCAGAGGCGGCCCAACAACATATTAAATACTTTTCGGTTCAATTGCACTTATTTATTATCTTTTCTGATCAGAAGAACTTGATATTGTTTATTTATTTCATTTTATTCCGGGGAACCAAATGGGTGTCGATTTCTGATAACCTGTACATTTTTTGTATGCTATATTTTATAAAATTAAATAATTATTTTTGTTCAATAACTTATTCATATCTTGTATTTAAACTAATTTAACACATTGACATTAAAAAATAACAGTTGCATTGTAAAAATGTTAGATTTTTCAAACTATACTTTTGGACAGCAGTGTAAATCTAATGAGGCTTCTATAACTATTTTTTTTTCGAGCAACTAATCGAATGTTCTTGGGATGTAGGTCTGCAGAACTGGGATCTTTATTTCTAGTGGAACCTATGTTTGTTCATATATCTTGTGAGAATCCTTTAATATATTATTCCTCAAAATTTTGCAATGAATGTTCTGTAGACTTCGACTTCTGCTTTCCAGGATTATGGAATCCTTTCAAAGTAATTATCTCATTAATTTTCTTATTCTTGCTGGAAATAAAATGAAATCGTTTTCATAGAAACTATTTCATTAATTTTCTTGCTCTGGTTGGATCTAAATATAAAATTCTTTCAACGGAACTATTCCATTCAGGAGCAATAATAGCATATTTATTATATTTAGAGTTTAACAGTAATATAACTATTTCGTATGAAATGAAGTTTTATGAAAATATTCTCATTAAAAGAAGCTGACTATTGTATTATTCTGCAAAAGGTGAACGGGATAAAAGATAGAAAGAAGGACTGCTTCTAACAAAACGTTGAATTCAAAACGTTGATTACAAAACGTTGAATTCAAAAGATAAGTTTATTTTTCGGATTACACATCTTAATGACACGTGTCATATGCACTTCTGAGAGTGTAGCGAAATATTATGTACATGCTCACGGTACCGGGAATATTTATTTTGCCACGTTTTGTATTACTGTATAAGATGTTTTTTTACTCACATTTGAAACTGTCACGATTTATTATGTATAAAACTCTCAGTTTAGCCTTAATACACTGCTGGCCACCCAAATTGCAACACCAAGAAAGACAAGAGATATCACAACAAAATTTATTTTGTAGATAACATGTTGACCAAGTATCAAATGATTCAATTTATAGACTTCTGTGAAGTGTGGTTCCTGCCAAAATCAGTAGCCAGAGTAGCTGCCATTGTTGGAGATCACCGCTGCCACACGCCTCGGCATTGATTCAAAGAGACTTTGGATGAGTTCTTGGGGTACAGCAGACCAAGCAGCTTCCACACGTAGCCAAAGTTGATCTGCTGTGGCAGCTGGGGATGGAATCTGGGTCAATCGTAGAGCAACCATGGACCACATGTTTTCTATCGGTGAAAGATACGGAGAGCGAGGCGGCCAGGGAAGCAATTCAATCTGGCGATTGACGAAGAACCGTTGGACAATGCGTGCCACGTGTGGTCGCGCATTATCCTGTTGAAATATGGCTGTGGGCAAGCCCTGAAGGCAAGGAAGGACAACTGGCTCCAACACCTCGGAGGTGTAGCGCTGGCTGCTTAAAGTACCGGCAATGCGTACTAGAGGTGTGCGAGAGTGATATCCAATACCATCCCATACCATAATACCCGGTGCATGACCAGTGTGGCGGTGCATAACGCAGCTGTTCAGCATCCTCTCTTCACGGTGTCTCCAGACTCGAATGCGACCATCTTGGTGTTGCAGACAGAAGTGTGACTCGTCAGTAAAGACAATTTCGTTCCATTCTGCCGTCCACATCCTTCTGTCATCACACCATTGGCGGCGGAGACGTCTGTGGTTCTGCGTCAAGGGTAGACAAAGCAATGGACGTCTTGCGGACAGACCACTCTGCTGTAAACGGCGTCGAATGGAACGCGCAGACACTGGATGATGCTTTTCAGACTGCATGTGCTGTGCTATGGTTCGTGATGTGACTGAGCAATCCGTCACTGCCATGCGCACAATTTGCCTGTCATCACGTGAAGTGGTGTTCTGAGGTGGATGCGATCGAACACGCCAGTCCGTCGTACCCTCCTGCATCCAACGATTACATATCCGCATTACAGTTGTTTGGTTTCGTCCAACACGACTACCGATTTCCCTGAAAGATAATCCACAATCTCGGTAGGCCACTATCCTTCCTCTGTAGAACTCGGATACTTGATCAAAAGATGATCGCTGTTTTTGACGAGGCATAATTGATCGTTTTTTTGAAAAAAAACACAAGAAAAACACAATTGTCGAACTTGAAATCATCGAAATCTCCAAGCCTTAAGTAGCGCTTTGAAGTGGCGCCACAGGCGCGCGTGATGTGCGTCTGCGCTGAAATTCTAATCATTTGCATACCTCACCTCCGCTAATGCATGTTGTAAATTTCCTGTTATTTTCATGTTTCCTTCAGGGTATTGCATTTACAGTGGCCAGCAGTGCATGTTGAAGATACTGTGAAAAACTTATTTCAGCATGTTTTTAGTATTGCGTTATATGCTGATTAAGTGGTTATTTTTATTTTTTTTTGTACACAATGAGAGTGTCAGGGTATAATTCTCAGTTTTGCCTTAATACGCTGAAGGCATGGGGAAAAATTTATGCCAGCATGTTTGTAGTATTATGTAACATAGTGATAAAACTTTTATTTGCACTTTTCAATCTGTCAAAAAATAGTATGTATGTAATTCTCATTCTTCCTTAATATGCACCTGGTACCGGGGGAAATATTTCAGTGTTTTTTTAGTACTTCATAACATGCTGATAAATATATTTTTAGACATTTGAAATATAACAAATGTCAAAAACTATATTTATCAGGATGTGTCACGAAATACTATGTGCATAACTCTCAATTTAGCCTTAATGTACTCGAAGTACGGTGGAAAAAATGTTCAGTATATTTTTTAGCATTGCGTTAATACTGATAAAAAATTATTAACAAAAATAAATATTCTAACATTATTTCCTAACATTTTTAACTTGAATGACACGGACATGATTATTTGTTTTATTTGAAAACATTTTTTTGGTGAATTTTTTGTATGTTGCGAAAAATATAAACGAAACAATGGTCGTAACAATCAAAAAATTTGCTTGACGTCCAGGGTAAAAACAATTCATTGTTGATTGTCTGGAGAATAAAATAATATCACATCACACAGAGAATCTTTTTTCTTTTTTACTTTATGAGAATATTGGCATGTATAAAATGGATCCATTTTAATTTGCAATCATAATTTTTTCCGGCAGTGGAAAATAAGAGTCTCTTATAAAGAATGATGAAAGTCAGATTGCCGAAGAGTATGTCAATAAACTCGATAAAATTCAATTAAGTATCCCAGAAATGAAAGGCCATTTCTACTTTTTTTTTAATTTCGAGAGAGGCATTCACTCATATGGTATTGCTATGATTGCTCTTATTAAATACAGAGATGCTTCGCTCAAATGATTTAATTTCGATACAAATTTCATTTTTCTTTTCTAGAAAAATAATGATTTTATTTTCGTTTGAAGAAATTAATTTTAATTCCGTTCAAATAAGTTATTCCCGAAACAATCATAAGAAATATTCGAAGCTGTAGAGTAGAAACATTTTGGATGTTTTTAATATATAGATTCCAAATCTAGGTGATATCTGTTTCTAAAAAAGCTTCAATATTTTATTTGAAAAATTTTGTGAAATACAAAGAAAAATACTTTTAATGCAATGAAATCGCTTTTACGTATATAAAAATTGTAGATTTGAACAGGCATTAACAGAAATAGGATGAAATCGTACATTTCATATCTTATTATTATGAGTTTAAAGTAATAATAATTTAGCAGGAAATATTATGTCGTAAAGAAAAATTGAATGTGTTTCAAAAGGTTTTCACCAGTGTACACCAGTCTGTTTGTATGTTTATTAATTTACTTTAAAATAAGAATATACTAATATCATCTATAAGTGGAATGTACGAGTTGTAATTTCATTTATGCGGGAAATTATTTCTGTAGATATATAGTATATATACATTCATTTGTTCTAATAAACAATATTCTTTATTTCACTCACCTTCATGGTAGAGGTAAAAGAGTTATTACTTTGACATGATGGACATTTATAATAATATAAATACAAACTTAAGTATATATATAATTCTGTATAGAAATTACTTATATATTTTAATAAAATTTTATTAAGATATCTTAATAGGAAAAAATTTGAAACAACCGACAGTTAAACCACATATTGATATACATTGTGGAATTTTATTGACCATTAAACCGGACGATGATCGAGAGCCTAGGGTGCTGTTTTTGGTACGAGAATTTATAGTTTCGAGTCTAAATGTTGGAATGATTTTTTGTAGCCGTTCGAAATCGGCTTTAAGCAGTGGGTCAGGATCTATTTAGATAAACAAAAATAAATAGTCGAATCTATTTACCATTAACATTAATTTATTAAGGAAACTGTTCACGTGTTGTTAAATAAAAATTAAAGCCCGTGTGTTGTAGTTTGTAAATTTAATTGAGTTAGTGTTAACTGGATGTAATTTTATTTTATATTATAACCACGGTCATATCAATAAGAAGATAGCAGAACAGGTCTGAGCCAAAATATGGAAGACAATAATTTTTCTTGGTTTGGCAAAGTTGAGCAAGTTAGAAGTCATCACTTGAATTTAATTAGTGTGTAAAGGGTTTTATTATGTACAATAATATTTCCTCTATAAAATATAAGATGTATTTTTGTATATATATATATATATATATATATATATATATATATGGAAATTGATTTATGAAATCATGGTTTTTTAACAAGAACTTCTTTAATATTCATTAAAGAATGAATGAATTTTCATACATTATACATGTCATGAATAACAAATGAATTACAAAAATAAAATTTCATGCATAATAATAAACAAAAGCATAAGGTCAAAAATTAGATTTCCGTAACATACAGACTTGGAAATTGATTTATGAAATATCACATTTCATTCACATTAATAGATAGTAAAGCCGCCTTTGTTCATCAAAGTTGATTTTATTCTAGATGGCATTGCTAAAACAAGATTTTGAATGTACTTTTGTTCAATTAGTTTGCAGTTTTGACAGATTGTAGCTTTCAATTCTACAAGTGATGTGTACTGCATCCAATCTGCATAAACCTTTCGAAGAAGCTGTCCCCAAATGCTTTCGATGGGGTTCAGATCAGGACTATTAGGTGGAAGATCTAAAAGATCAATATTCTGTTCGTCAGACCAATATTTCATTGCATTTGAAGTGTGAATACTTGCACTGTCGTGCATGGAGATGTAATCTAAACTATAATATTGCTATGCAAATGGAAGAAAGGATTTTTTTAACTGAGCTGTAAACAAATGAATTCTGGTGACCATTTAAAAATACAATTTCACTTCTGCCATCATAAGCAAATCGCTGCGCAAATCATCAAACTTCCGCACCAAAATTTCTACTGAATGTAGATTTTGGATCTTTTCGGAGGTCCCCCTAGTAATACTTCAAACCATCGGGGTCATCCAAATTAATTTTCTCTTTATCGGAGAAAATGACCTTCTTCCAACTGTCACCCATTGCCATGTATTTCTCGAAATAATGAAAACGCATCTGCTTGTGACGCAGAAGTATCTTTCCAGACTTCAGCTTCGACCATCTCAAGCTCCATGAAGAATGTAAAATTTGCCTAACTCTTCTAGAAGTAACAGGAATCTGCACAAATCTGCTTTGAACTGTGGTCGGTTTTGATAGAAGTTGAAGAGTCCCCCTTTTCTACATCTAAGTTAAACCTGGATTACCTTTTTTGTTAAAATTTTTGCCATAATTTGCTGAATCTTTTTTATAGTTATATATCACACCAATTGATCTTTAAATTAATTTACTAATTTCCGGAACAAATATTCCACATTCTAGATATGCTATAATATCAAAAATGAGCGATTATCATTTTTGGCTCTTTCGTCCACAAGCAAGACCTTTCGTTTACCCATCGTGAAAAGTATGACTGAAACGTGTTGCTTCCAAAAAAAAACACATTTTATGTCTACTGCGCATATCGCGTTACTTTGTTTTATGCAAATTTTTGTCACATTACTTCAGAATAGCCAATGAAATGTGATATTTCATAAATCAATTTCCATGTTTATATGCTACGAAAATATTATTTTTAAATTATGTTTTGTATATTATTATGTATGGCATTTTATTTTTGTAAAACATTGTTATACATAGCATGTATAATGTACAAAATTTCATTCATTGTTATGAATATTAAAGAAGTTTTGTTGAAAAATTATGTTTTCATAAATCAATTTCCAACACTATATATATATATATATATATATATATATATATATATATATATATATATATATATTATATATATATATATATATTTATATATATAAGGAATACCAAAACAAAAATAGAAGAGGAAGTTCTTGATAATAAAACAAAATCCCTAATCTACAATCAATATGAAAGCCATTAGTGGCTACCTTTTAGCCCCAGCAGTTTCTTATTTTGGGTAGAGATATGCCTTCCAGAAAAAGTAGAATTCGCTAAAAGTAGCACTGTTTATGTCGTAGACCTCGGAAGATACATTTCTCTTTATAAATGGCTAGAGGTGATCAAATTAAGAATAATGCATTCCGTATTTGATAACTTTACTGAAGTGGAAATGTTTCAAAATGATTTTTATGTTCCAGAAAAAAACCGATTAATGTACTGGTAACATTTTTTTCCGCTTAGATAGGTAATTCTTCTTCATTTCAAAATTTATAAAAATAAATAAATAGACCGAAAAAATAGTGCTTCCGTGAGATGTATTTTTTTTCTGCGATAAAGCTTGGAAAACGTACAATTGGGGAAACAAAAAAAAAAAAAAAATATATATATATATATATATATATATATATATATATATATAAAATATAAAATATATATATATATATATATATATATATATATATATATATATATATATATATTCATACATATATATACATACTTATATATATATATATATATATATATATATATATATATATATATATATATATATATATATATATATATTGTGTGTGTGTGTGTTAGTTAGTTATGTGAAAGACCGAAATCTGGAGAGTGTCGACATTCTCCGATGAATGCAACATTCTTCGGAGTCATTAGTCGCGTGGTTAGTCACTTGGTGTATGTCTGAAATATTTGCTAAATATCCTTATTTCTCACTTAAACCGGCGAATGTTGACATTCACTGTGTAATGATGTTTAATGTTAAATAAAATATTTTTGTTACGATTTTAAATCATACTTTATTATTAAAACATATTATGATATACACCAAAATAGTAGAAAGCTTAGAAAGAGCACATGTAAATAAACTTTTGAACTTAAAAACGAATAGTACATTCTAACTGAAAAAAGAAAATAACACTAATATAAACCCAAGTATGTGATTGACGTTATCCAATCTTATTTATTGAAACACTTAAACTGTTATGACACTTTGAATTGCACTAGAGTCCCTTGCCTTTATAACTGCATTTAGTCGTGGAATACTCTTTTGCAATGACAGCGTCTATAGCCTTGTCCTCCACTTCTCGAACTAGTTGCTGCTGCTTCTCTCAGCGACATTTCTTAAGAAGAATTTTCATCTATGGAAAGTAATTTTCCTTTACAAATTATGAACTGATTACAGGCATAAAGCAGCTTGATGGTACCATTTTTGTTTGCTAATTTATAAAAGTCTGAGTCTTCTATTCCAACAACAACCGCCAACATGTTTCGGGCAATTTTACGACCACGATCGACTGCAGGGTCTTATATTCGTTCGGTATAAAAAATTTGAGCAGGTGGAAATTTTATTTTTGAGGTTCGTAAAATTTTCGTTTCTTGCAGTAGAAGATTCTCTTTCGCGGCCGCTCATTTTATAGACATGAACTCGTGATGTTCAGTCAGGGCTTGATATGAAGACTTATAGGTTGCAGCTCCTCTTCAATATTTTCATTTGGAATATGGTTTCCGATATGGCCAGTGCTCAAATTTTCTTCAAAAGTATTAACAATTTCTTAAAGCTGTTCTTCGGTTTCAATATTTGCAATTTGTTTGCCAGGCAAAGATGACGATGCAATGTCGCATTTTGGTTTAACGCCAAGCAGGGCTTCATAGGAATTTGAAGTATTTCTTGGTAGTAGTAGTGTTCTTGGTAAATTGAACAAAGGGCAAATAATCTCACCATTTATTTGTATCGTTATCGTTCATCCATGCATTTAACATATCCTATATATTCTGACTGGCCCTTTCAACTGAACCTTGTGTTTGAATATGCCGAGGCTTTCCATGAACTATCTTAACATCTTTCCACATAGCGCATAGTTCGGATATCACTTGATTACCGAGTTCCCTACCATTATCTGAATGCAATATTGCTGGGGCACCAAATATTAAGAATATTTGAAGAAGGTGATACTCTACTTCTTCAGCTGTCTTAGTTTTCAAATCTCGTAGCTGGACAAACTTCGTTAAATGATCTTGATAAATTATTATGAACTTATATTCGCTATCCCTGTGTGACAGCAGCTCTATCATATCGACTTGAAAACTTGAGTTTAACTCCGAACTAACCATTGGTTTACCAAAAATACATTTTACATGTGCACTACATTCATTTAACATTGTTTACATAAATTTAAATACACTGCCTGTCTTCTCGGCTTCTCGTTTCGACCTCTACCAAACCATATGCGTGCTTGTCGACATATATCGTTGATGGTCCGAATGTAGAAGAATATATAACCAATATTCGGTGTATGGATCTGTGTATGGATCTGTCATGTAATGCTTCCGAAGCGACCACTTCATAAATATATCAGCCTATGACATCCATTTTGTTTTATGAGTTAGGCTTAACAAGTTGAAAGTAAAGTTCAAAAGATTATTTGCTATCTAAACCCAAATAATTTTAATTAAAACAACGTAATATCGACACAAATTAACTTTATCTCGATATTTAGACGGCTGTAATACAAGTATTCATTTTATACTCATAACTTGAAAATGTAAACAAAAGTGAGTCATTCATTCACCGTGAGTTCATTCAGCGTTGTAATTTTAAGAAAAAATGAATCAGAGAATATTCTTCGTAATAAAACAGTTTTTCATTGTATTATTATTTTAACATATATATTATATATTATATATATATATAGTATATATTATATATATATATATAGATATATATATATATATATATATATATATATATTAGCCATATATATATATATTAGAACAAGATATTACAATAATGTCAAATTTAGTATTTTCGAAAAGTTGCAAACTCGATGCATGCGTAGTGATATGTTCAAAACTGTGTACGGTAGAAATGGATATTTCTAAATTGCCAACACAAGTGGCTTTCATGTGCTCACAAGTGGCTTTCGTGTGATTTTTCGTAAAGCATTCTATTCGATGATAGTGTTTTAATTTCTGCTTAATATTTACTTTTAATAGTACTTTTATAACGGTTTGCATTCTATTCCATTTTCTTATTAAACGGTGGTGTGACGTAACATATCGGCCAGATTTTTTTCTTTTAAATTTCGTAATGTCTGAATGATTATATTTCAATGTAAATTTCAAGATAAATAACTGATTTTAACATTTTACTTGTGCTTCATTGAATATTGATTTGCTTAAAATTATTCTTTTGTTCATACCGATTTTCAGTTAAGCATTCGATTTCGATTAGCATTGTCGTTAAGCATTACGATGATACTGTTTCTAATTTCTGTTTATTATTGTATTTTTGTACGTGAGTAATTTTTATGATTTTTTATCTGATTTCTTTAATTTATATATTTTATTTTTACTTAATATATGTATACATAGAATATTTATACATGTATATAGCGCATTACATGTACAAATAATATATTTATATTAAATTGAAATAGATTGAATTAGATTGTTAAATTTGAATTTATTCTTATATATTGAAATAGACTGCAAAATTTTTTTGCACGTGAGTAAATTGTATGATTTTTAATCTGATTTCTTTAGTTTGAATATGTTATTTTTGCTTAATATAGTTATACATAGCATATTTAAGCATATAGTTAGATTGTATTCATACATATTAGTTAGATTGTGCAAGTCGGATTGAAAAATCAGAGGTAAGCTTGCTTTTTCTCCAAGAAGAAAGACATTTTTTTTAATTATAAACTCGGATTATTACAAAATTTTTCATTATAACATCGGATTGAAAAACAGCCAATATTCTGTAAAAATTTCTATTTTAACAAGGTAAAGACATTTTTTTTATTAGGAACTGTTCAATAATTTACCGTCAGGTTTTGACGGGTACTATCTAGTATATATATATATATATATATATATATATATTATATATAATTATATATATATATATTATATATTGTGTGTTGTGACGGGGAAATTGGTTTAAAAAATAAATGTGTGGTGTATTTGGAAATATTATTAATAATTATATCAATTATTAATGTTAATTTATATAAATATCTCAATACGTTACGTATAATCAAAATTTCCCCTTTCGTATCGTCGTAGCACATTGATTAATTCGTTGTGACAATACACCCTCAGTCTGAGTTTATTTAACAAATTGCTTTATTGAACATTAAAAAATCACACACATATACACTGAAGTGTCACTGAATTAGGGATAGCAAAGCCTATGCAAATTGTGTAGCGATGCGCATTATGTATGCGCAAGTGAGTGCGCTGTGGTAACTGCATATAGCGCGTACTGTGGTGTTCTGAATTAGTTCTTGGAATTGCCAGTATGGGTAAACTGCCTGATTTAGACGCCTTCGATCGCGGACAAATCGTAGGTGCGCGACGCATGGGCCATTCAATTTCCGAAATCGTCAGACAGCTAGGATTTTCAAGGTCGACAGTGTCAAGAATACATGGATGGTGGAAAAAAAATATCGATCGGGCAAACTGCAAAGGACAATTAGCCTTGACAGTGCGTGGTGAGAGACGGCTCAGGCGTATTGTACGTAGCCAGCAAAGCCAAACATTAGCTCAAATTACCACCCAGTTTAATGACGGTGCCTAGTACAGTCAGTAAAAGGACTGTGCAACGCTCGCTTCACCGTATGGGTTTCGGGAGCCGCCGACCTACGAGAGTACCATTGCTCTATACTCGCCATCGGGCTGCACGTCTTGCCTGGGCAAGAGAGCACACAGACTGGAGTGTAGAGGACTGGAAACGAGTAGCATGATGAGTCTCGATTCCGACTACTTAACGCCGACGGAGGCTGAGAATATGGCGTCAGGGTCATGAAGCCATGGATACTGCATGCCGGGCTGGAACTGTATAAGGGCATGGTGGCTCAATCATGGTCTGGGGTGTTTTTTCGTGGCACAGTTTGGGATCTTTGGTGCGTGTACCAACCTCCTCAATGCAATTCGGTACGTAGAGTTGCTGGGTGATCACCTCCATTCGTTTATGCTGTTCTATTATCCGCACGGTAATGGAGTTTTCCAGCAAGACAACTGTATCTCTCACAAGTCCCGGTTGGCTACTGGCTGGTTGGATGAGCATTCCTCTGACTTCTCTGTCATGAATTGGCCACTAGAAGCCCAGACTTAAATCCTATTGAGCATCTTGGGATGTTTTGGAACAAGGCGTGAAAGGCCATCACACAGCACCAAAAAACCTTACTGAATTATGGACAGCTTTAGCCAATATTTGGCAAGCCATTCCCGTGGAACTTTTCCAGAAACTTGTTGAATCTATCCCTCGTCGTGTGGCAGCCGTTATCAAGGCCAGAGGAGGCGCAACTCGTTACTAGGTAGGTATCCCTAATTCAGTGGCACTTCAGTGTATATATACACTCATAATCAAGTTAATCATCCCACTTTAAATATATTTTGCACATTCAATTAATTACTAATTATTCTTCCACCGCATATATTTAACATAATTGATAATTGTCATCATTCTACTACATAGCGCTCACTATCGTTCTATATATACTCAATCAATATTTAGCATTACTTCAATATCTATTAATATCCGAGTTATCATTAATTACTTAGGACAAGGCAGCTTGGCTTACGACAAATTGGGCAAAAAACAGACATTTCCTCCGTTTGATGTTTCGTCGGGCATTGTCGCAAATCATTCATCTGGCAGTAGTATCGTAGGCTTTGACCTCTCACGGGTGGGATCTCAGGGCTTAAGGTGAGTTCTGGGGCATCGTCTCTGGTTGACGCTTCGCTCTCCTCATCGATCTCTTCTACTTTAAATGGCACTATCACCTCTCTCCTCAACTCTCATCATGTTCAATACTTTTCTATATTCACAATTTCATGTCAACAGCCATCCTTCGCTACGCCGAACTCTCCGACTAACTTCGCTTATATTCGGCTCATGTAGTAACACCAGCCTTATTCACGTCATTCCATATCTATCAACGGTCAATTAATTTCTACCTATATGAGAGCAGACTCCTCCTCTCTTCTTTTACTTAATATTT
>OU015500.1:52793532-52795305 GCA_907164885.2 Dolomedes plantarius | reverse complement strand
ATATATATATATATAATATATATATATATATATAAATATATTATATATATATATTATATATATAGTATATTATATTAATATATATATAAGCTTCTGTCTTACTTTGATAAAGCAGATACAGATTTATATTTCAGCATCCCATAGTGCGTATCACAGATGCTTGTAAGATAGCTCCAGATATCTAGTAGAAGAAAAATAGACGACTTTGAACATTCCAGTCTCTTCTTGTGTGGTTCCATACCGTCTTGGAATGTGGTTTAAATAAATTTTTTGTCTACCCTACATCAAGTACAGGAGGAATCCACTTACCAAAATGCCTTCCCTAGATGTCAGGTGTTCTATCGTTTTTCTACTTCGTACCAATGAATTGATTTTAATGCTGGAATGTTAAGACAAAGAATCTTTCACGGCAATGAGAAACAAAAACCACGTAGATATCAACAGTAGAAACCCACATTTGATGATTTAAAAATAAATATTTTTAATTATAATGGTTAAATCTTATTGTTGTTCGATATTTAACTCAGGATAAATTGATAATTAACTTCTCACATTACAATGATAAAGTTAGAGTGATTGGTTTATAGAGAATCTGCACTTCTACCCTACCTTTGGGTATGTATATTTTGAAGTGGCACTCTAAATAATTTCATTCAAACACAGTTCATGCAAAACAACAATGTTTATTTAAATATTTGCACAGATAGATTTTGCTTTTAAACATAAAGCATATGTACTACTAGTACGTAATATAATATATATCATTCATGCAAGGGAAATACAATTCAACATATTCACTTGTATAACTACTCATTCAAGAAAAATGCACTTTGCAATACTCACAGATACTTTGAAAGTCAACCAGCAGTGCTGCCACGTAAGCTTTGGGCCTAACAAGAACTCTCGTAGGTTGAAGCAACCTAGCTATGCTTCGAGCGGCTGCTCGCAAAACTCAACTATTATTCAACCAGACTCTATAGCCTAGCTCCAGCTCGATACTTATTTTCGTCAGCTCTACTCCTCCTTTCACTTCCTCTCACTTCGTTTCTCTTCGTCGACCCTTCCTCTCATTTCGTTTCTTTAATCTAGCTGCTTGGTATTTATACCAACCGCGTATGCCGTAATTAGCATATCTTAAGCGGCTTCTTTAGATTTATGCACCTAAAAGTTCGATTATTGGGAATCGAATCTTATGTAAATCTTACAAGTATTTATACAAGAATTAATAAAAACTACAGTAGTTATAAGAAATGTCAAATATGAGTAATATGGAAGAGCTGTAGAGATTAAACGTGGATTGAAACAAACCTAAATATAAATTATATGACTGATATTAGTTAATTAATCTTAATGCTGTTCAGGGGTCTTAAAGGTATATTTATTAGTTAGAAATCCTAAGAAAAAGAAATTGTTAAGTAATACAAATATGTTCTTATGAATAAAATAAGATAAAACTTCAAAGACATATATACACATAAATTGTTTTGCAATAATGTATTAACTTTATAGGATGTTTACATTTATAAAACGAAGACACGATGGCGCAGTTGGCAAGGCAGCGGGGCAGTAATCTGTACGTCTCTGGTTCAATGTCCGTACCTGCAAATACATCATTGTGTACACTAATGACGGCTGGTGCACGTAAAATCCGTCGTGGCTGCAAAGTCCGCCAAGTTCTCAAATCTACCTCTGGGGGTGCGGGGTCAAGTGTTCCGATCTCGGCAGTTGACTCGGTTTTAAATTACACGACCGGCTTGTAGGGGGTAATGTTGC